>QMIH01001643.1:123621-135195 GCA_003987875.1 Clarias batrachus | reverse complement strand
TATATATATATATATGTGAGGCTTTTCAGTATAAGGACAAGCTATTCTTTATAATATTCTTATAATGTTAGGTTCCAAATTAAACATAATTATTAATAAATCATACACATTGTTTCTTTTTCCTGATGAATAAAAAATCCTTCTGACTTTACAATAAATAGAGTCCTTATTTATTGTAAATAAATGCTGGTTTACAATTAAATTCCTGCAGAGTTTGGTTGTGAGTGCATCTACTGTAGAAATAAATGTGGAATAAAAAAGTGTTCAGTTGATAATTAAAATATATTTATAGTTTATATTCAGTACAAAAATTGTCTTAATAAACATTTAAGAACCATGTCTCAGGTGCAGGAAGTTCTTAAGAATTTTGTAGATTACTTTATTATATTGGGGGTAAAGGCTGAACTTCCAAACGGTAAAATGTGACATCACTCTCATCCTTGGCACATGCAAAATCAGCTGTGGATGTTGATATTATAGACCTGAAGCTATTGGCTTACATAATGTCTATGCAAATCCAACCTGTTGTTATTTGCTCTGCATAAAAATCAGCTTGTTACTTAGTTTAAGATCATATCAGCCAACTGAAATTTTATCCCTTACAGAGTTTGATCATGGGGCGAAAAGTCATTCAGCAGTGCATTTTTATACTCATGTTAACACAAGGTATCTGAGACGCCCTCATATGTTTTCCACTGTGTGTATGAGTTATTAATGGTTGTTTGTGATTGTTTTATCTGTCAGCTTTCTGCAGTGCTGAGATCAGACTGGACCAGTCTCCTGCTGTGGTAAAGAGACCTGGAGAAACTGTGAAGATCTCTTGTAAAATAAGTGGCTATTCAATGACAAGCTACAACATACACTGGATACGACAGAAACCAGGGAAAGCTCTGGAATGGATCGGCTGGATTAGTACAGGCAATAATAGAGGAACATATGCAGAGTCAGTGAAAGACCAGGTCACCTTTACAGAAGATGTTCCAGCAAGTACACAGTACTTAGAGGCCAAGAGTTTGAGGACAGAGGACAGTGCGGTTTATTACTGCGCTCGAGAGACACAGTGACTGAAGCTGAGGAAACCGTTGTATTAAAACCAGACACATGTTTTTCCCAAAGCATTTTACTGAACAACTCTTTACTTTTCTCAGGTTGGCACAAAGAATAAAAATAATCTTTAACTTACTATGGTTATAGATCTGCTCAGTTACACTGTCTTTAAAACCGTTTGCATAACAAACCAACAAATGTGTATTAGAGACTTTGTTTAACCTTAAATAGGAGTTTATGATTTTAAGATAATGTCTGTATATGTTTAGCTTTAATAGCTTTATTGAGTTGCATCCTCCAGTTCTCAAAAAAATGTTTGATTAGGATACATTTCTATGCATTTCTAGATATATTTCCTAATGTGTAACAGAACACAAACACTCTTGTTGCCCAGTGCTTGGATAATCTTACAGCATATTTTTCATATTTTTCATATTTTATTATATTATATTTATATTTTTGTTTATTCATTTAATAAAATTATGCAGATTGCAGTGATTCATCATGATCTCAGTCATACTTAATAATTTTCTCTTACTGCAAACATTATCATTGTATAATATGTTTCATTACTCTAGAAAAGGGAATAATTAATGTTACAGATTATTCAATTATTCACAAAGCTTTAACACCAGACAAGTTGCTGTGATGAGCTGCTGAATGAGTCGGTGATGATATGTGACCTGCAATATTTCTGTAACTAAACTCAGATTCTGTTGGACTGCCTAAAAATTTCAGCATCTGAATCGAATCTGAATCTATTGTTCAGAAAAAAAATCTGTCTGAGTGTTACACAGTGTTACAAAGTGATACTCAGGGCTAAAAACAAATAATTATAAGAGCAGTTATGGACTTGACAGCATGACACACATGTGTAATCTCATCATAGCTATTCTTGTTTTACCTTGGTAGTGGGTGTGGCATGCAAATACTGTCCTGCATGTGAACCATTTCTTCTAATAAATTCAGCTCGACCACACACCTGCAGTTTATGTTCAGTTACTGCAACAGTCATAGTTTTAAAAATTTCTGAGATGGGACTAAATAGAGTTTTGAGTTACTTTGCTCTAACATTGTTTATTCAATGTCAGTATTATCATTTATTTCTGAAAATTAATAATACTTTCATACTTTATGATGATGATGACAAATATTATTATTATTATTATTATTATTATTATTATTATTATTATTATTATTATTATTATTATTATTACTTTTAACAACCATCTTTGTTTATTCTCATATTTCAGATTGCTGCAGTCAGACACTGGTCGAGTCTGATTCAGTGGTCATCAAACCTGGTCAGTCTCATACACTGACCTGCACAGCATCTGGATTTAACTTTGGTAGCTACTGGATGGCTTGGATCAGACAGGCTCCTGGAAAAGGACTGGAATGGGTTGCAACTATCTCACACACCAGTAGTAGCATATATTACTCCAGTGCAGTTAACGGTCGCTTCACCGTCTCCAGAGACAACAGTAAGATGCAGGTGTATCTGCACATGAGCAGCGTGAGGACAGATGACACTGCAGTGTATTACTGCGCTAAAGACACACAGTGACACATAAGACTGCAGAGCTGTACACAAACCCTTTCACAACTTGAAAGCACAGCATTTGTTTCTACCGTAGTCACATCAGAACATATAGTAAGGTAGGACTTTTTCTTAATATTAAAAAGTAGAAGTACAGCCCACATGGCAGCTTTATCTAACATATTAAAGAACAAAAAACTGGTTACAGGTCATGCTACACCGACGACAGCCAGCAGAGGGTGGTAGTGTCACACACAGAGAGTGGTCATACAGTAAAACTCAATTACCCAGAACTCTCAGAGAGAAAATTGGATTGCCTGGATTGCGACTCCTTAGTAGAAGGGTAACTTGTACAGTGTGTCAGCTCTGTTGCAGTGGTTTATTTTTCTACATTTTTGATCAATTTAACTCATCACAGATTTTTACTTTTTATTGTTTATAGTTACGTGTAATCTTGTGAAACCGCAACACGCCAATTATTTCCTTTCATCCTATCAGTATCAACACATGGCTCCTTAACAGCCTCTTGTACTGTATGTTCTCTCTAATAAAGTTACATGTTATGTTACTGAGAAGCCTCACACTGGAGACATGAATGCAAAAATAAACATCTTCTTATAGAAAAACACACTTCATCAACATTTTTTGTATGTCACTTATGTGAACACTAACACTAACATATAAATGTGCTTCACATCCAAACAACAGACTACAGTAACATAAACACATCTTCATGAATGCTTTATCAGAGACATGTATCCATTTATATTGGTGCTCAGTTTTATTTATACATTTTGTCTCATTTAAAAGGAAAACAAGTCTGTTATTAAATACAATTTTACTAGATATCAGTTTATAAGAATGTAACCCAATCATTTGTACACTAGGTTTGGAAGTTCTGCTGAAGCAATTTGAGTTGATCAAATTTAAATTCACATGATTAAGTCGTTTTTCATCCATTTCAAACCTAATGAGCAATTACACTGGCGTGGATTAAAAACATCCATAGTGCTCATGGACACGCCCTATTCAAATAGAGTCGGGTATAAACAGCATGTCCTTGTCTCTTCTAGTTTCCATTGAGCTCTGTGATACATAACACTACCATACAAATCATTTTGTGTGGAGACAAACTTTGAGAATGTTGTTAGGATACTGTGTTGTTTTTGCGCTAATATCATGTACGTATAAAAGGTTTTCACATGATCCTCACTAGAAAACTGAAATATTTTCTTAGTGTTTGTTAGTGTAATCATTCTAATATTTATTCATAATTTTTCCAGATTCTTATGGACAGTCCCTGACCTCATCTGCTTCTGTGGTGAAGAGACCTGGAGAGTCAGTCACTCTGTCCTGCACTGTGTCTGGACTTTCCCTCACCTGGTTGCACTGGATCCGTCAGAAACCAGGACAAGGACTGGAGTGGATCGGACGCATTGATGATGGCACTGGCACTATATTCGCTCAGTCTCTGCAGGGCCAGTTCTCCATCACTAAAGACACCAATAAAAACATGGTGTATCTGGAAGTGAAGAGTCTGAAAGCTGAAGACACGGCTGTTTATTACTGTGCCAAAGAATCACACTGACACAACAGACTCCAGAGCTGTACAAAAACTTACACAAGCACTTCCTCATGAGCTGTAAATATTCCCTCAGCAGGAAACTGAAACTCAGAGACATTTATTACAAACAACACATTCACAGAGACTTGTATGTCGGATGATTTACACAATAAGAGACAAAGCAGATGAAAAATTTTATAATTTAACAAATCAATTACATTGTGTTATCTGCTAAAACCTGATCTTGTAATGTGAATTTTCAACATAATTAAATCAAACTAGAGGAACATAATCAAGTCCAGGACGTCTGTTGTTGATACGTGTCCAATAGCAGTATGCATGCTCATGTGGTATTTGCTCATAAGTTTTAATTGTTATTCAAATAATATCCAGAAATGTAAAACTCTTTGGGATAAAATAAATAATGCAAGTACTGACATCTATGCATATGTATTTTCTTCTCCAAAGGCATTTAAAAGGAAGATGAATAAATAATTAAGAGTGAAAAAAAAGTAATGCAATCATTTCTAGTTATAAAAAATTGTATCTTGTTCTGCATTTGTATGAGACAGGTTTTGTATTTTCAAAAATGACTGATTCGGTTTTAACAATAAATAAAGCAGATAAAGCTTCCTTAATCATTAATAGTGATGAAACAATAGGGGGCACCCTTGTGCTTTGTTTATTCTAAAAT
This sequence comes from Clarias batrachus, assembly GCA_003987875.1. Lineage (NCBI taxonomy): Eukaryota > Metazoa > Chordata > Actinopteri > Siluriformes > Clariidae > Clarias > Clarias batrachus. Next base: position 130,350 of record QMIH01001643.1, on the reverse strand, counting down.
CTCACATCATTTCTGTTCATTTATGAGAACACAATGATTGTCTCTTATAGTCAAATTCTTACATAAATCCAAGTTAACGGATTCCTCATCATATACAGTATATAATGATTTTCCATATCATCAATAGAGAAAATTATCAGTTAATAATTGGTTACAGACAAGTGGAAAGTATAATCTTCTTCTAGTGAATGTTACACTGCACCTACATAAAAATACATGAATATTATATTTTTTGTTAAGCTTTAAAGCCATTATGAGGCGCACTTTCTCTATTCACACAACCTCTGTTTAGAGAGTGTAATAAACATGCGCGCATGTTCTCCTGGGAATTACATCAAAGTCATAAGCTCTAACTGTACTATTGTTACGACACTAAGAAATTACTGATGTATTATACCAATGTCTCATTAAACCAGACTGCATAATCCTATTTAAGTGTTTAATGACTTAATAAGTAAGAAGTTTATACAGCCTGTGTTTTATTAATGTGTACGCAGCCCAAACACTGTTATGCAAATCAAACCACCCACAGTACTGTACCTATAAAATATTTGAGGTGCTCCTGGAGAAGTGAAGTTTTTGGTTCAGGTTCCACTTAAACCATGTTCTCTACATTTCTTCTCCTGCTGTTAACAGCTGCACCTGGTAAGCACATGGAGAATTTGGGGGATCTACAGATAAGGGTGTATATTTCATTTTAAAAAAATGCACCTGAATAATTGCACGGTTGTTGTTGTTCACAGGTATTAAATGTATTGAACTGGTTCAGCCTGCTGTCATGGTGGTTAAGCCTGGAGAATCATTTTCAGTCTCCTGTAAAATCACCGGATACTCAGCCACAAGTGTCTGTACTAACTGGATACGACAAGCATCAGGAAAAGCGCTGGAATGGATCGGCTGGTACTGTGGCTCCAGTGATACCGGCAGTATTGATTCACTAAAAAACAAGATCAGTTTCTCCGCCGAAGCCTCCAGCAACACTGTGATTTTACATGGACAAAACTTTCAGACCCAGGACACAGCTGTGTATTACTGCGCTCGGAATGCACAGTGAAACAGATCAACAACATCTCTTTACAAAAACACGACTTACAGAACACCGTTAGAGGCATAAAAATAATACAGTATCTGCATTCTGTCTCCCCGAGCCCTCCTTCACACTATCCTGTCTCCAGTATTTTATGTTCCAGATCGATACAGTAAACAAAACAAACTATTAGCTACAGTAAAAATTTTACATATTCCCCTGTAGAAAAAACCTTACTGATAGTATTTGAAAAAACATTGCTAACATGCTTAGTAACATCCAACATCCAACATCCTCCTATCAGTAGCTCATGAGTAAAACTACTGTCGTAGCACGTTTAAAAACAAATCATTGAATAAAGCCTTTTCTTTTATTCAATTTAATCATTTATTTATGTATTTATTTATGTATTTATTTATTTAAATTAATTATTCATTAAAATGTTGCCCTTTCTGGAGTCACACAAAAAAATGCATTTGATTTGGCCTGTTAACATAAAAAACTAGTAAAGGTGCCATAAGTACATTATATTTGTCTATATAAGTAAAAGAAAAATTTTGTCTCTAAATTGGCCAGAACTACGTCACAGAATATAATGTTTTTCTTTTACTCATTTAGTGGTCTTTCCTTGAGCCATGTGTGGATTTACACATTTCTCAACAAAGCCAATCAACGTGATAGTTTACCATGTATACACAGAGAATGTGAAAGAAACAATGATGATCCAAACATCAGCGCGACTCAGCGTGGTTTATTAAAAAAAATGGGATGTACAATAAGAAAAATAAACCTTGCACCATGAATCAAATTAAAATGCGTAAAAACAATGTTATGGACAGTTATGTGCCAGAGTTAATAATGTACATTAAACAAAGCTACTAATGCGCTACTTTCTCACTGTAAACAAACACCTGCACCAATAGATGTTAATTAGAAAATATAAACTGAATATTTTTTCTAGGAAAAGTTCACATTTTCACCACTGAAATAAGAGTCCTGCAGCGGTATAAGTGAACTTTAAGAGTAATTTTAAGACAAAACTCAATCTTTATCTAATGTATTTTTTTTATTTCTCATCTATCATTCACTCTCTGATTACCGAAAAGTATGTGTTATCGGCTGACGGTGAAAGAAGAACAACTTTGGGTTAACAAGGTGTAACATACACAACCTTAAATTAAATTTCTTTGTAAAAGACTGAGAGTTCTACCGTACAGAAAGACAGACAGACGTGTGTGGGCTTCAACCAGAAATAATAATATCACTGATTACATTTAAGCTGATCAGCTTATTTTTAGCTTTAACCTTTTAACTGTTTCTAAAACCTCTTTAACCATCAACAAAGGAAACTTACAGTATGCTATACAAAATATTTGTGGATATGGTTATTTTGTGCATGTAGAAAATGTTTCAGATCTTTGAGTAAATCTCATAAAAAAAGGGAGCAATATTTTTGTTCAATATATATAATAAAATCGCAGGTAAAAGTTTTTTTTTTTTTTTTTAATAAAAGAATTCATTACATTTTCCCCATATATAAGGAGTGTCTCTATGCAAATGTCCTTTCCTGTTACAGTACATATTTAAGCAATGAAGACTCAGAGCTTTTAATAATTCTGCTTCAAGACACCATGATCTTTACATCTCCACTGCTGCTGCTGCTGCTGGCAGCCGTACACTGTAAGTGTTTTACATTTGTTATAAATATGATCTTTCGGCACATTTTATTTTTCACAACATTAAAATAACTTGTCTTTAACAGGTGTTCAGTGTGTGGAGCTGACCCAGCCTGCATCCTCAGTAGTAACCCCTGGTCAGTCACTGACTCTGACCTGTAAACTGTCTGGATATTCAGTAACTGATCGCAGCCACTGTACAGAGTGGATACGACAACCTGCAGGAAAAACTCTGGAGTGGGTTGGAAGTATATGCGGTGATGGTAGCACTTACTACAGTGAGAAACTGAAAAACAGGGTTCAGGTCTCCAGACACACGTCCAGCAACACAGTAACATTAACAGGACAGAACATGCAGACTGAAGACACAGCTGTGTATTACTGTGTTCATCTACCACATTGAGACAGGTGTACAATATCCCTGTCCAAAAACCCCTGTACAGTGTACAGTCTATCTCCATCTGTTCACTGATACCATGCATTGTGTGCATAATTTATTTATGCATCCAAAAAAACAAACATATTGTATACATATTGTATAAAAACAAACATATTATATACATACTGTATACACACACACACACACACACGCACACACACACACACACACACAAACACAATATATAAGATAATGTCTGTATCTGTATACCCGACGTTTGTCTTTAACAACTTGCTTGAGTTGCATCCTCCAGTTCTCTAATCAATTATATATACATTTACAAATGTGTCAAACAGAAAGCTTATAGTGTAGAATTTTAAAAGTTGTTTAATACATTTTTTCCTTTTTCTATTAACAACATGATGACTCTCATTAAACTGAATTCAAACAGTAATTACTGGCTTTTAAAATTAAATGAGAACTCTGCTGCAAAATATGATGTTTCTTAATGATTAATTCCAGATGTTGTTTCAGAGATGTATTGTAAGATAAAACACATCAGTACTAATTAACTCTAATTAACTTATTAAGTTCAAGGTGGCAACAATAACACTGTTTCTATTGAAGTTGGCTCACACACTCATGATTTTATATATATAAATTATGAATATATAAGTTGTGAACAGTGACATCACTCTCATCCTTGGCACATGCAAAATCAATGTGTTGATGTTTATATTATAGACCAGATGCTATTGGTTTAAAGGCTGTCTATGCAAATCCGTCCTGTTATTAATTGCTCATATTATAAGCTCATATCAGCCAACTGAATTATAGAACTTCTAACCATCACAGAGTTTCATTATGGGGCTAAGATTCATTCAGCAGTGCATTTTTATACTCACGATAACACACGGTATCTGAGACTCCTTTATATTTCCTTTCCACTGTTGAGTGTATGACTTTACGTAGGATTAATCATTATTTTTAACTGACAGGTTTCTGCAGTGCTGAGATCAGACTGGACCAGTCTCCTGCTGTGGTAAAGAGACCTGGAGAAACTGTGAAGATCTCTTGTAAAATAAGTGGCTATTCAATGACCAGCCACAACATGCACTGGATACGACAGAAACCAGGGAAAGCTCTCGAATAGACTGGCTGGATTAGTACAGGCAATAATAGAGGAACATATGCAGAGTCAGTGAAAGACCGGGTCACCTTTACAGAAGATGTTCCAGCAAGTACACAGTACTTAGAGGCCAAGAATCTGAGGACAGAGGACACTGTGGTTTATTACTGCGCCCGACAAGACAAAGTGACTGAAGCTGAGGAAACCGTTGTATTAAAACCAGACACATGTTTTTTACAAAGCAGTTTACTGATCAACTCATTACGCTTGTCGTGCTGGTGCAAAGAATGAAAATAATCTTTCTCTTACTATGGTTATAGATCTGCTTAGTTACACTCTCTTTATAATTTTTTTTTACGATACCAAGAAACAAATGTGCATTAGAGACTTAATTTTATTAAGGTAAAGTGTTACTGCAGTATACAGATTCTCTAAGGCCGTGGTTCTCAAAGTATGGGGCGCGCCCCACAAGTGGGGAATAAAGACATGACAGTTGGCGCGCAATGATTAGAAGGAAATTTGTGGAAAATAATAGGAAAGTGCCTATTCTAATTCATGCTTTTCTTTATTGACAATGAATGTTGTACACTCAAATCAAAACAACCACACATAAAGATATGGATCATTAATACAAATAAATGAAAATAACATCAGTTAGGTGCAGAGAGAAAGAGTGGAACCATAGTTCAAGAATAACAGTTTAATGTCGGCATGTTAATTGCAGAGGAACATTATAAGGAAACTTTCTGTATTTTATATGTAATTATCATTCTTTCCAATGTGTCTGCTGATTTTGCTGTATTTTGGTTAAAAATTAATATTTTATCAGGCAGTACTATTTTCGCATTTCTAGTTTCTACGCTTTTTGTTGGTGTGCGGCGTTTTTGCATCAATTATGCAAAGATAAGTGACAAAGTACGGTTGTTATCACAATTGTACTTGTATTTTATTTGTTTTGAACTTGGTGTTATTTGATCTTAATGGTTAAGAAATTGATATTTCAATCAATTTTAAACTTGGCCGATTTCGTTATCATTTTGCTGACAAGTGGGGCTTGAAAATTCGCCCCCAAAATTTTTGTCCCCGCAACGTCTCCTGATTTTTCTCATGAACACCATCAGCCGGGTTGCCTGTGTGCGCTTGCATGTTTCAGGCATAACATGTCTTCGCATCACATGCTGCCCATATCTTTATACCATACTTATTATACTTACTATACAGTATGGCATGTACTACTTACATGAGCACTGTCCAATTCAATGGATTTGATTTGTCAGTCTGGTTTGAGTATGACAAATCATAAGATTCAGGCAGTTGCTTAAGGGTGACTTCATGCTGTTGCTGTCAAGTGAGTTTATTTATTTATGTTAAATCACAGGGCAAGTCATAAGAACTTTTTTAAATAATCAAGAACAAGATATTCTGTGTTTGATTTATGCCTTCATGCCTTGAGCGAGGCATCTGTCTCTCCTTTGCCTCTGTAATGTTTTAAGTAATGGTCCAAGTGCTCATGTTTTTGGCAGCAATGTAAAAAGAGCAGTAAATTCTGACTACACAATCTAGTTACTTTTGTTTTATGCCTGTAGAGGGCAGTCTGTGCAAACTAAACTTTAACTGCTCATTTATACACATTCAGCTGTTACTCAGTGATACACACTGATGTGGTAAAATAACATGAAATCTAAAACAGTAATTAACTTATGAGCACAAAACACACATGGATTCCTATTATAAGCTTTAATTCCTCATCATTCATTCAATGTCAGTCTTATTATTTATTTTGTATTAACATGGTTTTCTGTCTGTGATTTTTTTCAAACAATTATCTTTGTTTATTTTGTATTTTAGATTCCTGCAGTCTGTAACTTATCCAGTCTGTTTCAGTGATCATCAAACCTGATCAGTTTCATACACTGACCTGCACAGCATCAAGACTTACCTTTGACATGTCTGGGATCCGACAGGCTCCGACTGGAATGGGTTGCACTGTATATCAGATCTGAATATCCACCGCGTTCACTCATTCACTGTTAGTGTATAATCCCTTCACTAACTTATACTGTAGTATACTTTATATATATATATATATATATATATATATATATTGGCACAACTTCAAATTATTATTTTTTTTCCCATTTTTCTGAAAGGTGAAGCTCTCCATTTATTTATCACCTGCTAAGCAAATACAAGAGACAGGGCTGGATATCAGACATTTTCTGAATTGTTTTTCTCTAAATAACATGGCAACACAATCTATTCTTAAACTGCAGTACCTGCTGTTTGTGAGTTTGTTTTGCACTCCCATATGTTATTCTGTCACGCTCCGGGGTTGTACGAGGCATAAATGCAGAGGATCCAGATTTTCAGGGAAACGATATATTTATTTAACATAAACACAAAACATAAAACAGGGAAATAAAGAAACAAATATACTTTAATAATAAAACGAAACTAAAACACGAATAACTACCCAAGACATTCACTCTTTAACTAATTGTAACAAATGCAAGACAAA
>QMIH01001643.1:103447-116130 GCA_003987875.1 Clarias batrachus | reverse complement strand
ATAATAATAATAATAATAATAATAATATTGCTACCACCACTACTACTAATACTAATAATAATAATTATAATTATACATTAATTTATTTGTTTTTGGCAGCAGTTTGTTTTGTAGTTAACTATGCAAATAAAATAATAATAAAAATAATTTTAGAGAAGATGGACAAAAGACATGTGAAAGACTAGTTTGAGTTCGTTCTTTTTTCAAACATTGGCAATGTGGTTTAAAAATATCTAATTTTATAATAAGTTGTTTATCTATTGTTCAGTTTCCATAACTCTGCAACGTGTATACTGGATATGTAAGGCAACAATCTGCCAGTTGTTCCAGAGACACACAGTTAACTTTTAACTTTTAAATTCTTATCTGATTTAACTGAGGTCCAAAAAACAAACTAAATAACATTTATTTTATTTATATTGTTGATGGTGACCTTATCACGCCACAGCTGGAAGTAGCTTGAGGAAAAGCCAGGCTGCCTTGAAATCCAGCAGATGCACATATTGATGCACAAAAGAACAAATACGTAGAGAGAGTAACAGACAGCCAAAACAAAGACTGTTCGAAGCATTCTGGATATATGGTTGTTAATTTTAAGTAGTGGGTATGAAATATGAATCAAAATAAAATAACATTAAGCACAGTTCGGGACATATCATAAGGTTTCATAAGGTTTTATGTACTATTGTTGGTGTTTACATATTTACATTTTTGAAACTAGAAAGCACAAGGTGCTGGCATTTAGAGAACAGCTGCAGCCTGTTCATGTGTGTCCCTATTCAGTAAGCATAACTGATGCTTAAAAAAATGTATAAAATGTAACTCTTTTTAACCTATTATAAACTCATGCACAACATACTTAGTTACAAAGTACATTATTATTTATTTTATTTTATTTTATTTATTAACTATTATTTTATTTAAAAAAAAGAAAGAAAGAAAGGTCAGTATAGGCCGCATTTTTATTTTGTATTTTGAGCAAAAATAGTTTTTATAATATGTTTATGGCTTATATAAGCCATAAACATATTATAAAAACTATTTTTGCTCAAAATACAAAATAAAAATTAATATATATATATAATTTAATAAATGTTACATTTCTAAAATGTTCTAGACTAGTACTATATATCCTCTACAGTACATAGACACCTTGTATAAAGGGCGGTCAAGTCAAACCAGGACTTTTGAATGTGTGAAATACAGTTATGAGATTTAAAAACTTTATTTATAACTCCTTTATTTTTTCATTTAATCTACTGCTACACTAATGCACTCATCCCAGTATTTCACTAGTGCTTGGGTACCATTGAGCTATAAAGTATGCCAGAGTGTTGATGGGACTGCCTTCTTCATGTTTGAAATGCCGCCCTCCAAGGAAATTCCTTTAATGGCCCAAACATGTGGAAATGGCTTGGAGCAAGGTCAGGGCTGTATGGGGGATGTGGCATTAACTTCCAGTCAAATTCTTCTAATGTGCTAATGGAGCAGCAGGCAGTACGAGGTTGTGTGTTGTCCAGCAAAAACAGCATACTTTTGTTGCTCAAACCAGTTCATTTTTCTCTTGAGAGCATTCAACTCGCTGAGCATTCATAGGAATGACTGCAGTGCATGGGCTCACCGTCATCTTAGCTGTGATATGTCATTTTCAGACATGTAGCTTTTTTCAAATTATTATTATTTATTTATTTACAAGGTGTTTCATCTGATACAGAAACAATGTAGCATGAAAGTCATAATTAAAAGATGAAATCATAAGGATCCTTTCTATTCAGGTCATTAAAAATGCAAAGTAACATGCAAAAGAAATCCCTATTCATAGTTTCTTAACTTTTCTCACCTCAGGTGTGACCAGCAGAGCTTGAAGCAAAACACTGAAACACACACGTGTGAAGATGGGAGCTCTATCAAGCGTTAAGGTGTCCTCTTTTGTTAATCAAATCAGTTCAAGCAGTCCAGTTTCAAGCCCAAAAAAAATTAAAGACATATATTATTACACATGGAAGGCAAAGAATAGAAAACCTTTTAATTTTAATGTAAAAATTATTATTTTTTAAATGCTTGCAGTAGATGGAGAAATACTTAAAATGTAAATTGGTAAATCTGGTCTTGTGTTTGTGTGCACCTTTCTTAAAGTTTGTACATATGAGGCATATTGGAGCTAAACAATCTGTATGAAAAAGGAAATGTTTAGTCTGTACATTGGTCAGAACTAGCTCACGTCTCTCAACAGAGCCAATGAATTAAGAGCTTTCCCTCGAGGTGGGCGGGGCTATATGCGTCACTCAGCACAGGAAACCAAATCGATAATTTACTGTGTATACTGCACACAGAATATTCTAAAGACAATGCACCTTACAAACTTTCACAATCCTTATCAAACACAATCAGAAGAGTGACACAGAATGGCTTACTCCAACAATGCCGTGGACACTGTGAAAACTGGTTAAAATGGAATGTTGGCACTATAACTGGTAAAGGGAGAAAGTTAGCTGATATGATGGTCCTGAGAAAGATACACTGCAAAATTCACAGTGTTGATTTAACACCCCAAGTGTTTTTATATGAGCTAATGGTCACGAATGTACTGTGAAAGTGTTAAATCAAGACTCTGGGTGGTAATTCAAGACTAAGGATTTTGCTGTGTAGATATACTGTTTGTACAGAAGACCAAGTGGAAGCAAGGTAAGGCTAAGAACATTGGAAGTGGGTTCAAACTGCTTTACCATTGTGTAGAGAAATGGTGTAAATCTAATACTGAGGGAAGTGTAGTGCCAAGAGTGTAGTGGAAGTCAGGAAAGTGATAGGTATAAAACTGGAAGTGGAATATGCTCCAGAGGTAAGATATGATGTGAAGGAGGAAGAAAATGTATGTGACGAATAAAATTTGAATCTGAAATTTCTGGAGGGAGTTGGAAAAGTGGTAGTGAGTGTCGCCACAGAAGAAATTGGACGATTGGAGCTGACATTTTTTAAAATATAAGATTAAATATCACTGAGATGGACTCCGTGCTGTATAGGAGATGCAAACAGATTAAACGATTAGACAATAGAGGTTGCAGGGGAAAGCCAACATTGAATGGTGGTATCTGGGATTACTTTAGAGGTAAAGACGAAGGAAAAAAAGAGTAAGGACTAAACCTAGGAATAGATGGTGGACCTAGGATTAGATGGTAAGCAGGATGGCTTACTCCAAAAAATGGGATATGCAGTATGAAAAACTTGCAGTTACAGTATGTGTCAAATGTTGATCAGCTTATTTTTTAGATTTAACAATTGAACTATTAATACAAACACTTTAGCCATTAACAATGTTTAATAATGCTAATATAAAAGCTAAAAACTGTATTATGGACAGTGTTTCAAACCTCCATCTGGATAAATATAAACATGAGAAAATTAGGGTGGAAAGCACTAATTTCTCAAATAGTTTGCTTATTTGCTCACATTAAAAGTTACAACTGGCTCAAGAATGGGGTCCTGGTGAAATTTTATGACCATAGAAAGGACTGTCTAACTTCAGAAAGTTGGAGAAAGATTTAAAGGTTTAGGTCATGTGCAAAGGGTTCTGTCACCTCTGGACGAGAGATAGTCGTGTGCATGTTGTTGACATTTGCACTTTGATATTTTGCTATGACTATGACTAGCAGTAGACTATTTTTGATCATCTCTGACTATTAATGATGCATTTTATAACTTGTTCATTTTAAATTTCACAAACGAGTCATTTACCCTATGTTTTGTTAATTTGACACATTTAGATGTATGAACTGAAAATAAGCTATCTTAACATCTTAACATGAATCAAATTATAGGATCGAATTAAAGAGATTGAAATGTATCTCTGAAATTATACTGGCACTCATGCAAAAAGTAGATTAAAAACAAACAAACAATAATAATACAAATGCAATTGAGTTTAAGGAATGGTTTTGAATGTATATCCTTTATTAAAGCAGCTAAAAGAAACCAATTTCCAGCATCAAGCAAAGTTTTTTTCTCTTTCTTTATTCTCCTTTTAACTAGCTTGCATTTATCAACTTAAAAGTAGTCATTAATAATTGATTATTTTTCTCATTCAAACAAATACAGCAGTAAAGCAAATACATGCAGCTAAACTTTGTAATTAACAGCTGATCAAGCAGTCTTCACTTTGACCAGAGTAACTGAACATCCATAGATGAGAGAGATGATGAAGAGTATGACAAAGGCACAGGCCATATTCCAGGTTTCTTCAGCCTGATCCGCTGCGTTAATGTCCAACTTGTTGTCATCGATGTATATCGCCTTTTCAATAAATTCTGTCAAAAGAAAGGATTTTAGGCATTTTCTCATGGTACTTCAACCCAAGTTGAATGCTTTGTTTTTGATGGTTGGTGGTAATCACCTGCTTTGGATGCTGTGCGAATGACTTGGCCAGTGAAATGCTCGACAAGGCATGTGTATGAGGCTCCAGGTTTCCATTCAGATGCCTTGACATTCAGGTGGCTTTTAATGATAAATTTCCCATCAGGCCCCTTGGCAGAGCTGCTGATACCATTATGTTGTACAGGCTCACTATTAAGGAGCCAGGTAATGTTAATGGCTGATGGGCTGTAACCATACACCAGGCACAACAGTTCATCTTGTCCCTGTAGCAGCTTCACAGAGGGAGGATTTGTATTTATAGAGGCTGGGAAAAAGAAAAAAAGTAGACTTGGGTAAAACTAACAGTTTGATATTGTGAAAAATTTATTAAAGTATTTGATGGCAAATTGTGATCATGGGACATATTTGTATTTTAAATCAATATGGGAGGCACTGGGAGGCATAATTGCAAAATATTGTCTGAGTTAAATTCTTTCAAATATGAAGCACTAAGGACATAAAAAAAATAGAAGTGTAGTATAATAACCAAACTTTTTTGTGTATATCACTACTCACTACTTTCTGGTTCAAATGAACCAAGGGTACATGTGATAATGTGTTTTTATGGTGGTTGACAGTTGTTTTTAGACAGTTGTTTTTAGGACTATAATAATAATAATAATAATATGAGTTCAACATTTTTTTGCGATTCCCATGTTATGGTAACAGTAAAATTCACTAAAAATTTTATAAGTAAATAAATAAATAAAACACAGGACCTATAAAGGTTTTGTGCAAGGAGATGGTTATTCAGATAGATTCGGATTAAATTTTTATTAAAGAATGAAAACATCATTGAGCTCATGAATTTTGCATTTAATGAAAGGCTACTTGATATTACTTTGTATTTGTTCATTAGGAAATTAATGATCATTTCATTCATACTTCAGCTTTAGGAAATTGAGAAAAAATCAATAAAAACAAGCTGCATGTACAAGAGAGAGGATGTTACTGACCGTATATGTTGCTGATGTTGCTGATGATTAGCCTTTTAGATGATTCATGCCTGACCACACAGGAAAAAGTGCCATCATCCCTTTTTAATGGTGATAATGTCAGTGCACTGTGCATGGAATAACTGTCTGACAAAAACTGAGCCGGAGTGTTGGTGAAGAGAGACGCGTCCAGCCGGGTGCCGTTCAGCTCCCAGTGAACAGAGATATCAGCAGGGAGGAAGCCATCGACCAAGCAGAGAAGAGACGTGTTGTGAGATCCTGACAGCTCGTCATCACTGGGAGCTCGAATTCGGATGGTGGGACATTTGGGGTCTAAGGATACAAATATTAACTCAGAACTGAACTGAATTGTTTTACCAACTATGAAAAATATGATAGTCATATTTAAGTGACTGAATTCTTAATTTTACTGATCAGAATATCAGGTCACATGTTTATATTAATGCCCTAACTGTAATAGCTGAGGATGTCTACAGTAAAAGCTAATTTATAGACAGTTGCTTATTGGATGTATCAACAAATCCAAATTGAATAACACGGACAATTGGAAAAAAAAAATCTCAGTTATGAATATAGTCACCCTTCTATAAGGAGAGACTTATTTGACATTAAGGGATGGCATCTCCAGTGTCAGTGCTTTGGAACAATCCAAATACAGATTGTTGTTGTGTTTCTCAGCATTTGAATATAAAGCTACAGTACATTGAACTTTTCTATCATAACCTTTGTAACCATTATATCTGTCATAATGTGAGTTTTGTGGTAACTGAGTTTTCTTTTCACAGATTTTATTATCATAATACACTCAACTGTAACGAGAAAAAAAAAACATCACAATAATGTTACTGTAATATTAGACACATGGCAACAACACCTTGTTTTTGTTTTTTTTTGTTTGTTTTTTTGTCAGTAGCAAGTGTGCATATAATAAATTAATGCCCTGTGATGGGTTTATAAAGCTGAGTCAAGCACATAATCAGTTTTTCTCTCCTTAAACAAAATAATTAAATGGGTCCTTAAATATCAGTGAGTACTTGCCTTTGATTTTAAAGACAATGTATGTCTGCCCAACAGAACAGGGGTGTTTCACCTCACAGGAAACATTTTCATGGTTTTTCCACTTTCCAGCTGGAACCCTTAAAACCATTTGAACACTCTCTGTTCCATTGTTGTGATTTTCAGTTTTGGTCACATTTGAAGACAAATTGTCTGTTCCTACTTTGCAATGAACTGAGAAGTCCTGGAGCCTGTGGCCCAACAGCAGAAATGTGACAGAGACAGGATCCTCCTCTGAAATATTACTGATGGAGGGACCCAAAAGGTAAACCTGTGCACTCCGAGCATGATCTGGAGTGACTGGAGACAGAAATGACATAGGTTTTAGACACACTTTTGTCTAATATTTGGATTTTATTAAAAAAAAACTTCTCTAATTATTACAATACCTGCGCAAAAACTGGTCCTGTTCTGCACAGTTTTGAGACCACCCTGATCACTGACTTCGCAGGTGAATGTAGTTCCACGTTTCCACTCTTTTTCTGGAACTGAAAGCTCACTGGACACTTTCATGCGTCCGTCTGCATTCATTGTTACTTCTCTATCGTTATTCTTTATAGATTCGGGGAGCCACTTGATCTCTGGGTTAAGTCCAGTTGCAGAGCAAAGAAGTTTTTGAATCATTGATGTAGACTTGTCCTCATTAGATACGAAAGATAGTTTCACTGAAGGGTCATCTGCAGAGAATATTTTTTTTTTAGTTTGCACAAGTCACCTAAATATTTTATAGCAAAAAAAGTATCTTTAAATTGCCACTAATGTACATGTAGGGCGATCAGACTTTACATCACAGTGTCAAAATTTTTAAGCTTTACAGCTGCAGACCAGGACAATCTGGACTGGGATCTTGCAGAAAGTAAACAAAGTAATATGAGAGGATTTATTTTCATGGGAAGCACAAAAGCATATGCAGGTTGTGGAACAAAGATTGCATTCATTAACCTAAACAAAATGCAATAAAGCCATATTCAATGGATGAAAATTTTGAAAATATAATTAATTGAATTTATAGAGAGCAAAAATATAAACTGCACAGTCAAGATTTTGATTTTGAGTTCCTTTGCAAACTTCCTTAAAACTTAAAACCATTTATAAACTTGATTGTTGAGCTATGGTGGTGGAAATTTGAGAGCCAGAATTCATACACCATGCTTACTTTGCTAGCATTTCTACCATGGAAAAAGAGCTGCCCCCCTCCCCACTCTTTTCTTGTATAATGTCAAACTGTACATAATGCCAATATTCAAGCAATTAAGATATTGAAATTGAAATTGTCCTTACCAAAAAGGTTTTTTATAGAATTGGACTTCCACTTTGTGGAACGACTTAGCTGAATCTGACAAGTGAAATGGTAGTTTTTGGTGCGATGTGTTTTGGGAATAGTGAAACATGTGGTCATTGTGTCCTGGCCTTCTGGCAGATTCACATACTGAGCTTCTGGAAACTTCTCATCATTGGCCTGGAAGGTGACAGAGAGTTCACCAGAGGGCAGACCGCTTGCAGTGCACTCCAGCACTGCACTGTCTCTCTTCCCTATGTCTGCAACACTCCTTCTGATCACCACTGTAGGACGTTTCTGCACAGTTTCTGAGGTACATAATGTAAAGTCACATAAGTTAAAATCTTCCACGGAGGTGAAATAGTTTTAAATTAACTTACTTTTTCAACATGAAACATTTTACATACACGCAGAACTTACCTGTTGTTTTGATAACAGCTTCTGTTGTTTTAAAACATTGATGTTCAGCCCTGCAGGTTATTCTATTCGATTTTGTCCAGTCTTCTACAGAAATAGTCAGGTTGCTAACAGTGGACTCGCCTTGTCTCTCAATATTAATGTCTTTCTCTGGTTTTTCATTTCCATCTACGAACCATGAAACGTTGGTATGGAAGACAGTCTCAATAACACAGGACAAAGTTATTTGTTTATCTGTCAATATTGACTTGAGAGGAGGTTTCTCCAGTTGTATCCGTGGTCCAGAATTTGGATGGCCTGGAAGATATAAGAGGTTGTTCACTTATACTTAGATATCATGGAAGATTCTTATTTTGGATGGATTTATGCAGGACTGACCTTCCACTGTGTCTAATATGTAAATTTTTTATAAAGATCATGAACTTGTCTTAATGTTACAATACCTTCACAAACATTGATGGTCTTCTCGATGTTTTTAGTAAGACTCTGATCTCTGACTTGGCAGGTGAATGTAGTTCCACGTTTCCACTCTTGTTCTGGCACTGATAGCTCACTGGACACCTTCACACGTCCATCTGCATTCATTGTTACTTCACTATCAGCATTCCCCACAGATTCGGGGAGCCACTTGATCTCTGGGTTAAGCCCAGTTCCATAGCAAAGAAGTTTTTGTTTTCTTGATGCAGATTTATCCGCACTGGATACAGCTGACAGTTCCACTGAAGGGTCACCTGGAGAGAAGGACATTTATTTAGTCTACAATCCATTTTTTTTATCCACAAAGATTTAAACCACCTGGAAAAGTCACCTAAATATTTTATGGCAAAAAAATAAATACATAAAAATTCAAATGGCCACTAATGTGAGGAAAATGAACGACCCTGTCCTGTTTCATATTGACAAAAGGCAGACATTTTACATCACACTTTCCCTTAACAGTGACAAAATGTGTCAGCTTTACAGCTGTAGAACAGGACAATCCAAACTGGTATCTTGAAGGATGTGAAAAAAGTAATGTAGGAATTTTTACTTTCATGTGAAGCATGAAAAGATATAAAGCTTATGGACAAAGAGTGCATTAATTAACCTAAACAAAATGCATTAAAAGCCTTAATCAATTAATTATATATTTGAAAATATATCTTATTGAATTTCTAAGAAAAGGTAGAGGCCAACAATATCATCTGCACAATCAAGATAAAAAAAAACAACCTTTCCTTTGTACATCTCATGTTGAGAACATTTATGAACTTGATTGATGAACAATGTTGGAGGAAATTTGATAAACAGAAATTCACACATCACACAGTGCTGATAGTTATACCAATCCACCCCCCCCCCCCCCCACACACACACTTTTTTTCCAGTATAATTTAAACTATAGATAATGCCATTAGGCAAGCAATTAACATATTGAGGTTGAAATTGTCCTTACCAAAAAGTTTTTCTGTAGAATTGGACTTCCACTTCATGGAACGGCTTAGCTGTATCTGACACGTGAAACGGTAGCTTTTGGTTCGATGTGTTCCGGGAATAGTGTAAGGTGCAACTAGTGTGTCCTGGCCTTCTAGCAGATTCACATACTGAGCTTCTGGAAACTTCTCATCATTGGCCTGAAAGGTGACAGAGAGTTCACCAGAGGGCAGACTGCTTGCAGCACACTCCAGCACTGCACTGTCTCTCTTCCCTATGTCTGCAAAACTCCTCCTGATCTCCACTGTAGGACGTTTCTGCACAGTTTCTGAGAAACATAAGGTAAAGTCAAATAAGACACAAGTTGTCTCCTAAGGTGAAATAATTTTTAAGTTTTCAAACTTTTTCAAATTTCTTTTTACACACACATGGCAATCAACCTAGTGTATACTGTATAATTCGAGTTTAAATAAAACATGGTAGCATTGCAACTCTCATTACATTTCAAGTTCCAATACAAATGGACATAAAGGATAAGGTTTTAAATTATACACAGAACTTGCCTGTAATTGTTATTGTTCTTTCTACTGTTTGAAAACATGGATGCTCAGCCCTGCAGGTTATTGTCTTCGATTTTGTCCAGTCTTCTACAGGAATAGTCAGGTTGCTAACAGTGGACTCGCCTTGTCTCTCTCTTTTAATGTATGTGTCTGATTTTTTGTTTCCATCTACAAGCCATGACACTTTAGGCTGGAACACAGTCTCAACAACACAGGAGGCTATTACATGTTCATCTGTTAATATTGACCTGAGAGGAGGTTTCTCCACATGTATCCGTGGTTCAGAATTTGAATGGCCTGAAATATATAAGAGGTTGTTCACTCACACTTAGACAATATAAAATATTTTTATTTTGTATTGCTTTTTTGGGGGGAACTGACCTTTACAAATGCTCCATGTTTGATTGAAGGTTTTGGTCTGGTGTGTGGCGCTGCAGGTGAACTCTTTGCCTTCACTCCATTGTTGTGCATCTATGCTGATTTGGCTCTGCATGGCAAACTCATTGTTTCCTTCATTGATAATTTTTTTCTCAGTCCCTTTCTTACCCGCTCCCCAATCAATATTAATCACTTTAGCATGAAAGCCAACCAACCAACAAATCAGAATAATATCATTCGTTGTTGCGTTGATGCTGGTGCTAATGCTGATGCTGGGTGGAGTCAGTGTCACAGCTATAAACAATGATAAAATAGCAATTCAAGAACATAGGAAATATTTTATAGGGAAAAANGTGTAATAAAGGCAATCTAAAGAAGTCTAAGAGTGTGGACTTTTTTTGACCACCCAGTTTATTTGCATAATATATATTTTTTTGTCCCAGTATGTCTCAATTCACCCTGTTTATGTTAATGAAACAGTTCTCACCTTGATCACAGTCACCCCGATGCTGTAGAAGAGGGTGATGAGGAAGAGAAATACAAATGTTAATGCAGTGTTTGCTCTGTTTTCATAGTCCATTTCTGTCCCATCGTAGAAAAGGTCCAACAACACCAGGCATTCTGAATCTGCTGGCATCCATCAACACACACACACACACACACACACACACACAATTTATCTTTTTTCTTCTTTTTTCTTACACTTTTAATGTGTAATAAAAATGCTGACACAACAATTTTGTAAATAACATTAAACTTAAAACATTAAACATCATGATAATTATGTCAGCGCAATAAATATTTTTAAAGGTGGTGAGAGGAAGGAGTGCAGGATAAGCTACAGTGAGCACAACAAACATCGGTTGAGAGCATTTGGGCAAGAAGTGGTCCAAAGATAAATGGCAAAAGAAGAAGTGAAAAGCATCTGCATCACTGAGGTGAAGTGAAACGCACATGCACAGGAAGAAGTGTTAAATTTGCATGCATTAAGAGATCATTTACACACAGTGTTTTGCCTGTTATGCAAAGAGTGTTTTTCTATTCTCTATTCTCATAATTCTTCTGTTATGTTATTTGTTTGCTCAACGGCATGATAAATAATGCACAAATAAAGAATAATTACATGACAAATATTTCATTACAACACAATACTTCACAACACAAACTAAGAGTTATGCCTATATAACATTTATGCCTATTAATAAACATTATATATTAAATATACTCTAATTCAAATAAAGATATAGAAAACAATGATACTTTGAATTGCATATTTTTGTAAGACATTTATTTGAGATTTAAGTAAAAGCATGAGAAAGCATCAAACTTTTAAATGACAAAAAGTGTTTACAGATGCATGTGGAAAGTAGCTATGCAGGCAGTAATGTTTAACTCAGAACAGTATGTTAAAATAAAAAGAGTGAGAGAGAGAGAGAGAGAGAGAGAGAGTGAGAGAGAGAGAGACAAAAACCAAACTAATTTCTGTCAGTTTCTGTAGTCATTTAACCTGAAAGAAAGAAAGAAAAAAAGATGAGATTAGACCATGAAACCGTCATTTATTGTGGGTACAACATTATATTTTAAAGTTTTACTTACATTAATAAAACAAAATTGCACACAGGACACACATGACTTAAAGCTTAAAACATATTCTTTGTAGTGGTCTATAATTAACATTTTAAAAATTCTATAATTATCCCTAACAAAACAATATTTAGAAAAGCTTATGTTTGTAATTATTAAATCTACTACAATTATTATTATTATTATTATTATTATTATTATTATTATTATTATTAGTAGTAGTAGTAGTAGTAGTAGTAGTAGTAGTAGTAGTATTGTTGTTGTTGTTATTTATGTTATTTTAGTGGGTTATTTAGCTAAAGCAGCACTTCCTGAAATGCTAGCAATTTGCAAACAATTCTGAGTTGTCCTGTTTAAAAATAAAATATAAAAACAATACATTTAGTGCCATAGAACATCAATGAAACAATGTAATTATGCGGAAAACAGAAATAAATAGTATTTTTTTCATAATCACTGTTTTTTTTCTCTGCTTTTAATTGAAAAAAAAGTGACTGAGTAAATATGCAACACAACAAACCTCTATAGTTGAAGTAAAGATAAAATTATTGTCAGAGCTGTTGTTATAGAAATGATCTTCTATAATGTTTTGAGCAAATTAATTTTATGAATAAATAACATATATATATATAT
>QMIH01001643.1:72109-102574 GCA_003987875.1 Clarias batrachus | reverse complement strand
ACACACACACACACACACACACACACACACACACAAACACAAACACATAAAAAAAATATCCCAATATTTGCAATATTTGCCCACCCTTCTTTGTTAAACTGCTAAAGTTGGGTTAAATTTGACAATGACCATTTGTGGACTCCAGTTTTTAAGTTGTTCCACAGATTTTTAGTGGGGTTCTGATTAAGCTATGCAAGCACATTCACCTTTTTCAGCTTTGCTGTGCGCTTTGGCTAAATGTCATGCTGGAAGGTAAACCTAATTTCCACTGACTTTCTGACAGAGGGCATCAGAATTTCCCCATCCATTTTCTTTCACTCCAGAACGGGATATTACCACCTCCATGCTTTACTGTAGAAATGGTGTTATTTGGATGGCAAGCTGTATTGGATTTCAACCAAACATATCGTTCGGTTTTAAATAATTAAATATTTGTCTCATCTGACCATATTTGCAAAGCTCAGTTGTGACTGCATGTGGCGTTTCTTGAGAAGAGGCTTTTCTTGCAAGCATCCCATTTAAGCTACATTTGTGGAGAATTAATACATTTAATTATACACAATACACTCTCTGACTAGTTTCCTCCTGGCTCTGTCATACAGTTTGGAGTAACGTCTTGATCCAGGAAGGGTCTGTGTTGAATCAAACACCTTTCACTTCTTAATAATAAACTACACTGTGCTTTTAGACAGTGATAAAGCCTTTATTTATTTATATATTTTTTGTATCTATCTTCTGACTTTATCTCAGAGATCTTGTGACAGTACACTTTCACCCATAGTCGATTGTTTACTTCTGTTGCACTGCCAGGACCTGAAATCCCCCAGGTTCTCATGCTGAGCTAATTCAAAATGATCACTGTTGATCACAGTTGAACGTTACATGGCTTTATTTGCCATTGAGAAGGTGATTAAGTTGACCTGATTGAGTTTACTAGTCATTTTTAGGATGGGGTGATCCTTTTCCAAACCAGTCCGAACAGTCTATTTTTTTTTAAATTTTATTACAGTTCAAATTCTTGGCTCTGATCAGCCAGAACGTACTGATTTTTTATTTTCTTTAACCGTGCAGGCAATAGTTGACTACAAGGTGCCTGTTTCAATATATTTTTGCTCTTATAGTAACATCCACTCATGGGTGCTGTGGAACCTTCATGTGTCAGACTTGCTTGTCCGGTGCATCTCATGAGTGCTTATCTGATCGAGATCTGGAGAATTTAGTGGCCGGGTCGGACTGCAGTAAGTATTCCGGTATCTTTCTATGGTCTCCAGAAATTACTTTTTTTCACCCGTTTGTGTTGCATTAGCATTTCTATAACATTGGACGAGACGGGCTGGCCTTTGCTCCCCACAGACATTAGTGAGCCTTACTTGCCCATGATTCTGTCATCAGTTTTCTAGTACACAAGTCATAATCAATGTTATTAATGTTTTATGGTGTGATGAAATATATGTGTATCTAAAAATCTCAATAATCTTTTAAAATGAACGCTTTGGTTTAGTTTAGGCTTAGATACAGTACGCATGATATCAGTGACCCAACCTGTCAAATAAAAAAGGTAGAAACATTTTTATATATTACAAGAGGAACTAAATGTCTTGGCTTGCTGGAGATAAAACAGTATAAAACTAAGCCATTTAAACATTTTTAATTAAGTACTTATTGTAACTAACTAAGAGCAACAAATAAAGAAAGAGCAACAAAAAAAGCTTGACAAAAAATTACATGAATGCAAACACACAAACACACAATGTGAAATTGCGGGGAAAGGTTTTGGAGCATCTGTTATTATCATAATTAATAGACTTAATGTTTTATTAAAGGGTTTGCCTGTGTTAAATTTGATTATTTTGAAATTATAATTATATTGAAATTAATAATTAAATTAAAAATTATTTTGAATAGGTCTATAAAATAATGAATCCCACAGTACACATTTTTAAAAAAAATTATATATTGCAATTTCATTTTGGGGAAAAACGCAGTCAACTCTTTCCCTTAAAGGCTGATGTGCTTGGGATAATATGAGGGTTTTAAAACAGCTTTAAGTTAAATGTCTTAATTCAAAGCCAGGCAATGTGAAAACATGCCATTATTTTTTAAGAGATGTTTAGATTAGGATGGATAAAGTTGTTGTAATGCAATAKTAGAATATTTCTGCACTGCACAGGATACATGCTGAAAGATTTTTTTATTGTCATTTTTTCTGTGTGATACTGCATTGGACACATTCCAAAAACCAAAAACACACAAGCATCAGACAGACTGGAAGGATAATGACATTATGTTAATTAAAAAAAAGAAGACATAGAGGACACAAATTTAAAGAAAACAAGCATTAATAGCAGACACCACACTTTTTAATACAGGACAGGAGGTGCGCAGCTTTGAGGAACATTCAGACTGAGGTTCACTAAGGTGGGTGGATTTGAATTGATAGCGATGGATCTGGATATGTGGCGCACAGGGTCCGCGATGGACTCATGATAAACATTGCAGGTGAACACACTGCCACTAGTCCAATTAGCAGGATTAACAATCAGCTGGCTGTATGCTGAAAAGTGGTTGTCTCTCTCAATAACATTAGTGGTGTTATGCTTAAAGCGCACCACATCGTCCACTTGTTTATCATCAACAAGCCAAGACACAGCCACCTCCTGAGGGTAGAACTCTTTTACATAGCAAGTCAGGGTCACCGAATTCCCCCCTGAGCTCTCTGATGGAGCAAGCAAGTAAACCTCGGGGCATTTCTTGTCGCCTACAAACATGAAATCACAGTTAACAACAAAACATGATCATTTTTCTTCTGCTGCATTGGTTCTTTTTGTTTGGGAGCACTGGTCACGAGTAAACAACAAACAAACAAGCTTTTACATATAATTATAATTTTCCTGTCATTTTAATATCATTAGATATAAAAATGCTTTTATACTTCTTAAAAAATGTCAGCTTTCTCATATAAAGTAAAAGCAAGAATATGTATAAATAGTAAACCCATTTCCTACCATGTTGTCTTTGGTAGTCTTCTTTAATAAACCCCTGAGCGAATGCTGAATGATACACCTCACAGGTGAATTTGGTGCCACTAGTCCACTCTTCGTAAGAGATCTGGGTGGTGAGTGTGATTGCTGTCATCCCAGACACATCATCTTTGGGTAGTGCAGCGGTCTCTTTACCGTTAACAAACCATTTAATGCCAGTGAAACCCTTTGATCCTTCAGCCATGCACATGAGGTCGCCAGTTCTATTGATAAGAATATCTTCGTTGGAAGGTGGGATTATTGTCACCTTTGGCAGCTGCTGGTCCACCAACACTGTAAAGAAGGTGTAGAAATATTTTTTTAAGGAAGCAAATGGATTTTTAAATGAAAAACAAACAAGCAGTAAAACAGTGAATGTACAATTTGAAAAGTATCATCAAATCTGAGTTTTACTGCATATCACAGGTAAATAATCATATACTGTAACATCACTGCCATGTCATCTAAAATAAAGGACAAATGATTATGTCTAATTTTTATTTACAGCATTTAGCGAGAACTTTGCTGTGTTTCAATTTCATAAATAAATAGTCATCAAAACTAAATTAGAAAAAAAAAAGTAGAATAACTTAATACATACCATAACTTGACTCTTTGAACAGATTCTGTACCGTGTGCTGGAACTCGCACTTAACTGGAGAAGATGAGCCGATCCATTCATTGGCAGTGAGCTCCAGAATGCTCATGGCAGTGAAAGTATCATTTTCCTTGCTTATTATAGTGTGTTTGACCTTGTTATCGAGGTTCGTCATACCATGGGTCCACTTAAATGTGTGTGATTTAGGAAAAAATTCTGAAGCTAAGCAGATGAAGGTGGCTGTCCCACTGTCTAATTCTGTTTGGGTCGGAGTTGTTAGAAGCAGAGTTGCAGCAAGGTCTGCAAAACAAACACACACATATGTATGCAGCAGCAATGGGCACAGCAGCTACTGCAGTTTAGGAACTGATTGTGTTGCCACAGTATATGAAGGCCACAAAAGTGCTTTTTTTCATATCTTATAATATCAAAATTTACATTAAAGTGCTGTCAAATTCTCAATTATAGTTAACAAATACTGTAGCTTTAATAGGAACCAAACTTTAGTGTAATAAAAGTAACATTCATATAATAAAACATTATTACACCAATGTGAGAACTGATAATTTTCAACAGCACCCATGTTTTATTCCATACTAAAATAATTATGAGTAAACAAATGCCATGTATAGTATTTGAGCGGTAACAAGGAGAAAACTCTATACTGAGAATCCATTCAGTTATAATTTGTTAATCTTTAGCATCTAATTCATAACTTACTATATAACTGACTTTGTCACAACAAACCTTTCAGTGTATTTTGATAAAATACTGTGGCAACACACATGCGAGAAGTCATAAGCCTCAGATGAAAAAGCGAACAGGCTTTGATTAACATTGGCAGAGAAAGAACACAGATCTTAGATAAGCTTTAGAATTTAAAATGCTTGACTCCGTCCATAAAATATTTTTCGAGTAATAAGCTTTTAGTCAGACATTTTAAATGATTAAAGCTACTTGAAACAAATTATTAAATGGGTCCTTAAATGTCGGTGTTTGTGAGCACTTGCCTTTGGTTTTAGAAGTGGTGTATGTCTGTGCATTGGAACAGGGGTGTTTCACCTCACAGGAAACTTTTTCATAGTTTTTCCATCTTTGCGCTGGAACCCTTATAACCCATTGAACGCTCTCTGTTCCGTTGATGTTGTTTTCGGTTTTGCTCACAATTGAAGACACCTTAACTGTTCCTATTTTGCAGTTAACCGAGAAGTCCTGGAGCCCGTAGCCCACCAGCAGACAGGTAACAAGGACAGGATCTGCTTCTGGTCTATCACTAATGGAGGGACCAAACAGGTAAGCCTGTGCGCTCCGAGCATGATCTGGAGTGACTGGAGATAAAGAAAATGACATACGTTTTAGACACAACTTTAGCTTTTGTTTAAAGCTCATGAACTTTTCTGATAATTACAATACCTTCACAAACACTGGTGTTCTTCTGGACAGTTTTGAGACCACCCTGATCTCTGACTTCGCAGGTGAATGTAGTTCCACGTTTCCACTCTTGTTTTGGCACTGATAGCCCACTGGACACCTTCACATGTCCATCTGAGTTCATTGTTATTTCACTATTAGCATTTCCCACAGATTCGGGGAGCCACTTGATCTCTGGGTTAAGGCCAGTTCCATAGCAAAGAAGTTTTTGCGTTGTTGATGCAGATTTGTCCTCACTGGATACAACTGAAAGTTCCCCTGAAGGGTCATCTGGAGAGAAGTGCATTCATTTAGTCAAGATAGGTCAGATAAATATGTTTTATAATATGTTAATAATAGAAATACCACATCCTGTTTCATATTAGCAAAAAGCAGACATTTTATTAATTAACCTGAACAAAGTACATAAAAATATGAAAGTGATTTATAAAATATACCGTATATCTAATCGAATTTCTAAGAAAATATAGACACCAATAATATCATCTGCACAATCATGGTGTAAAAGAACAAACTTTCTTTTGTACATCTTAAATTGAGACTGTTTACTGTATGAATTTGATTGATGGGGAAAAAATGAGAGCCAGAATTCACACATCACACTCTTTTCCAGGATAATTTAAACTGTAGATAATACCATTAGGCAAGCAATTAACATATTTTTTGAAATTGTCCTTACCAAAAAGTTTTCCTATAGAATTGGACTTCCACTTCATGGAACGGCTTAGCTGTATCTCACAAGTGAAACGGTAGCTTTTGGTTTGGTGTGTTCGGGGAATAGTGAAAAGTGCAACTAGTGTGTCCTGGCCTTCTGGCAGATTCACATACTGAGCTTCTGGAAACGTCTCATCATTGGCCTGGAAGGTGACAGAGAGTTCACCAGAGGGCAGACCGCTTGCAGCACACTCCAGCACTGCACTGTCTCTCTTCCCTATGTCTGCAACACTCCTTCTGATCACCACTGTAGGACGTTTCTGCACAGTTTCTGAGAAACATAATGTAAAGTCACATAAGTTAAAATCTTCCACGGAGGTGAAATAGTTTTAAGTTAACTTACTTTTTCAACATGAAACATTTTACATACACGCAGAACTTACCTGTTGTTTTGATAACAGCTTCTGTTGTTTTAAAACATTGATGTTCAGCCCTGCAGGTTATTCTATTCGATTTTGTCCAGTCTTCTACAGAAATAGTCAGGTTGCTAACAGTGGACTCGCCTTGTCTCTCAATATTAATGTCTTTCTCTGGTTTTTTATTTTCATCTACGAACCATGAAACTTTGGTGTGGAAGACAGTCTCAATAACACAGGACAAAGTTATTTGTTTATCTGTCAATATTGACTTGAGAGGAGGTTTCTCCAGTTGTATCCGTGGTCCAGAATTTGGATGGCCTGGAAGATATAAGAGGTTGTTCACTTATACTTAGATATCATGGAGGATTCTTATTTTGGATGGATTTATGCAGGACTGACCTTCCACTGTGTCTAATATGTAAATTTTTTTATAAAGATCATGAACTTGTCTTAATGTTACAATACCTTCACAAACATTGATGGTCTTCTCGATGTTTTTAGTAAGACTCTGATCTCTGACTTGGCAGGTGAATGTAGTTCCACGTTTCCATTCTTGTTCTGGCACTGATAGCTCACTGGACACCTTCACACGTCCATCTGAGTTCATTGTTACTTCACTATCAGCATTCCCCACAGATTCGGGGAGCCACTTGATCTCTGGGTTAAGCCCAGTTCCATAGCAAAGAAGTTTTTGTTTTCTTGATGCAGATTTATCCGCACTGGATACAGCTGACAGTTCCACTGAAGGGTCACCTGGAGAGAAGGACATTTATTTAGTCTACAATCCATTTTTTTATCCACAAAGATTTAAACCACCTGGAAAAGTCACCTAAATATTTTATAGCAAAAAAATAAATACATAAAAATTCAAATGGCCACTAATGTGAGGAAAATGAACGACCCTGTCCTGTTTCATATTGACAAAAGGCAGACATTTTACATCACACTTTCCCTTAACAGTGACAAAATGTGTCAGCTTTACAGCTGTAGAACAGGACAATCCAAACTGGTATCTTGAAGGATGTGAAAAAAGTAATGTAGGAATTTTTACTTTCATGTGAAGCATGAAAAGATATAAAGCTTATGGACAAAGAGTGCATTAATTAACCTAAACAAAATGCATTAAAAGCCTTAATCAATTAATTATATATTTGAAAATACATCTTATTGAATATCTAAGAAAATGTAGAGGCCAACAATATCATCTGCACAATCAAGATAAAAAAAAAACAACCTTTCCTCTGTACATCTCATGTTGAGAACATTTATGAACTCGATTGATGAACAATGTTGGAGGAAATTTGATAGCCAGAATTCACACATCACCCAGTGCTGATAGTTATACCAATCCACCCCCCCACCCCCACACACACTTTTTTCCAGTATAATATAAACTATAGATAATGCCATTAGGCAAGCAATTAACATATTGAGATTGAAATTGTCCTTACCAAAAAGTTTTTCTGTAGAATTGGACTTCCACTTCATGGAACGGCTTAACTGTATCTCACAAGTGAAACGGTAGCTTTTGGTTCGGTGTGTTCTGGGAATAGTGTAAGGTGCAACTAGTGTGTCCTGGCCTTCTGGCAGATTCACATACTGAGCTTCTGGAAACTTCTCATCATTGGCCTGGAAGGTGACAGAGAGCTCACCAGAGGGCAGACTGCTTGCAGCACACTCCAGCACTGCACTGTCTCTCTTCCCTATGTCTGCAACACTCCTCCTGATCTCCACTGTAGGACGTTTCTGCACAGTTTCTGTCGTACATAATGTAAAGTCACATAAGTTAAAATGTTCAACTGCGGTAAAATATTTTTAAGTTAACTTATGCTTACAACATGAAACATTTTACATGCAAACATGCAATTTAACCCTATAATTATTGTTTAAATAAATAATACTTTGTTCTAGCAATGCAACTCCGATCACATTTCAAGTTCCAATACAAATTGACATAAAGGATAAGGATAAAGTTTTAAACTATACACAGAACTTGCCTGTAATTGTTAT
This sequence comes from Clarias batrachus, assembly GCA_003987875.1. Lineage (NCBI taxonomy): Eukaryota > Metazoa > Chordata > Actinopteri > Siluriformes > Clariidae > Clarias > Clarias batrachus. Next base: position 94,442 of record QMIH01001643.1, on the reverse strand, counting down.
TTTTCTTTCTCTTGTTTTAAAACATGGATGTTCAGCCCTGCAGGTTATTGTCTTCGATTTTGTCCAGTCTTCTACAGGAATAGTCAGGTTGCTAACAGTGGACTCATCCTGTCTCTCACTTGTAATGCCACTGCCTGTTTTTTTATATCCATTTACAAGCCATGAAACTGTAGGCTGGAACACAGTCTCAACAACACAGGAGGTTGTTACGTGTGTATCTGTCAATATTGCCCTGAGAGGAGGTTTCTCCAATTGTATCCGTGGTTCAGAATTTGGATGGTCTGCAATATACAGTATAAGAGTTTGTTCACTTAGACAATATGAAAGATTTTTATTTTGCATTGTTTTTGTGTGGAACTGACCTTTACAAATGCTCCATGTTTGACTGAAGGTTTTGGTCTGGTGAGTGGCGCTGCAGGTGAACTCTTTGCCTTCATTCCATTGTTGTGCATTTATGCTGATTTGGCTCAGCATTGAAAACTCTTTTTTTTCCTCATTTTTGAATTTTTTCTCAGTCGCTCTCTTACCCGCTCCCCAATCAACATTAATTGTTTTAGGGTGGTATCCATCCAACCAACAAATCAAATTAATATCGTTGCTTGTTGTGTTTACACTGGTGCTGATACTGATGCTGGGTGCAGTCACAATCACAACTATAAACAATGAGAAAACATCAATTCAAAAGCATGGAAAATATAGTTTATGCTCAGTATAACTTACTTAAAGTTTTATCTTTTACTTTTGCATTATTTTTGTGTAATAATAAAATTTTCTAAAGAACTCTAAAACTGGTGATATACAGTACAGTATAAATATTGAATTGTTTGTTCCTGTTTTTATTTTTCTTCCCTTTTTCATTTAGTTGCTGCTTATGGGAGTTTTCGAAACCATAACTCAATGTAACAACTAATAAAATTGCAATGAGCTCAAGAACTATTAGTATGAAGTGTAATATTTATCACAGTTTATCATAAAAATATAGACATTTATACTGTTTACAGTCTAATTTTATGTCATTTGCATTGTTTTCCGAAGAATAATGTTCACATTGACACCAAGGAGCCATAACCATCTGCCAGAATATGACCACTTAGACTTAGGGAAAACAGTGTTGTTTTTTATTTTTTTATTTCTCAGATACTCTAAAACTGAGTCTGATTAGTGCCACTCTATCATGTCTATCTATCACAATCTAGTGGTTACTGTTAATTTTAACTTTTCTATTTAACTGATGAAGCTGTACAGGAACTTCACTTTAGTGTTAGCTGGAACTGTGTTGAATAAGCACTTTCAGATAGAGTACATAAATTAAAGATATTAAATATTTAAATTTAGTTTTAAGTTTTTTTTATTTATTTAGCAAATTTATAACGATTTGATTGCTCGTTTAATATGCATAGTATATAATACATTCATCGACAATTTCATCAGATACACCTACCATAATCAGTATCAGTAATCTACGGTAGAGCTAAACTGCACATTCTCTGGTCACTGCGGAGTCATTATGTCATTTTTTACCTGTACTATATGGGCTACATGTGATCAGGGAAGGTACATAAAGAGTAGCTTTTAGAGTAAAACTTTAAATGTAGCTAACGTCAATGCACTATAAGGTCCAATTAATTTATTGTTTCCTCGTATAAAGGTACAGAATAAAATGTACCAAATGTTGTCGCCTTGACTTTACCTCACCATCGGGGGGAGGGGGGTACAAGAGAAGTTACATTATATAGAAATTGGCCACTTTTTGCTTATTTGTAAATGACACACAAAATTATGTTTTGAGGTGTTCTCCGCCTACCTGGCTTTTGTACGTCCGCACGTTTGGTTCCCTTGGCATTGGAGACTTCGCACGTAAACTTCTTGTTTGCGTCCCAGTCGGAAGCACTGACGCGCGCCTGACTCACCGAGGAGTACTTTCCGCTCGCGCTCACCGCCGGGTATTGTACAAAGTTGGTCAGCGCGCGACCGCTTGCATCCTTCCAAGCGAAGCGCAGTCCGTCGGCGGAGATCAAATCGCGGGTGACGCAGCCCAGAGTGACGAAACCATCAGGGGACGAGCCGCACTGCCACACGGGAAACAGGGACCGCGGGGCTTCTTGCGTTGCTGTATATAGACAAACAATCAAAAGCCAGACATGATTATTATTTCTTTACAATCAGCAGTTTTCTCTAACATCATGTTTTCTCAATATTTCCACATTTTCCATCTTTTCATTTTATATGTGCTTTAAATGTACTTTTTTTCTGTACTAATTCATACGATATTAAAATTTTTAATATTTTTTCTACTAATTTTACTACAATCATTAAGATAATGCCAAAACTATTCGCTTGCCTGCCTTCACATGCATATGAAATTGAGTAACATGTTGGCCCACCATAGCTTTGCAGCTATAACAACTTCAACTCCTCTGCGAGGGCTTTCTACAAGGTTTAGGATTTTTTATGGGAATTTTTGACCTTGCTCAGAAGCTCATTTTTGCATTCTTTCACACCAAACTCGCTCATCCATGTTTTTATGGACCTTGCTTTGTGCACTGGTACGCAGACTTGTTGGAACAGGAAGGAGCCATCCCCAAATTGTTTCCAAAAAGTTGGAAGCATGAAATTATCCAAAATGTCTTGGTATGCTGTAGCATTCGTCACTTCAGAGACCACATCTCCACTGCTTTTGGCAGCGTGCTTTACACAACTGCATCCAATGCTTTGCATTACACATGATAATGTTTAAGGCTTGCATGCAGCTGCTCGGCCATGGAAACCAATTCCATGAAGCTCTCTACGCACTGTTCTTGAGTTAATCTGAAGTTTGGAGGTCTGTAGCTATTGACTGCAGAAAATTGGCGACCTCTGTGCACAATGCGTCTCAGCATCCACTGACCCCGCTCAATGATTTTACGTGGCATACCACTTCGTGGCTGAGTTCCCAATCGCTTTCAATTTGTTATAATACCAGTAATACTTTTGGAATATTTACTAGCAAGGGAATTTCACAACTGGACTTATTGCACAGGTGACGTCCTATCAGGTTACCACTCTGGAATTTACTGAGCTCCTGAGAGGGACACATTCTCTCACAAATGTTTGTAGAACGGTCTGCATGCTTAAGTGCTTGATTTTGTACACCCGCAACCATGGAAGTGTTTGGAACACCTAAATTCAATTATTTGGATGGGTGAGTGAATACTTTTGGCAATACACACACATACACTGAACATACACATACATTGCAATTACACAAAAGGCACATAAGCAATATTATGAACTCGGTCTTACACTTCAAACAAACTCCGTATGCACAAATGAATTAAAGTACGTTACGTTTTAACGTTCTGAGAGAAAACAAAACAAAACAATACCGTCACTAAATCTGCCATTTTCCCGATCCAATTCGTTTTCGCAAATGAAGCATATTTTTAAATTTACTAGTTCAGTAAATCAAAGATCAAAACTAATAAACTTTATATATTTATATAAAAACACTAAAAAACAATTGTATTACCCTGGTATTATAAAAAATCAGACACGAAATCAATTACTAGACCAAACAATTTTACTGTTCTATTTTACTTTGACCGCTCAATTTACTATTATTAACTGATCACACAACAGCAACTACAACTGCAACAATTTAATAAATTAGTGTTTTATTATTAATATTAATTATTATACACAGCATATCTAATAATAAAAAAACAACGACACTAGAATAGTAAAACTACTCAAATAAGTTGTCAGGATTTTCTCTCTCAGACAAAAACAAACATAGAAACGCAAACAAAGGCTAAATACATAATTTAATAAGCGGAAAAAACTCGTCAAACATTTTTACCAGTGGAACTTTTTTAAATGTGACATTTTCAAAAAAGCATCTTCGTCTAACATTTTCTAAAGCACATGTAGCTAAATTCGTTTTTTTCATCGTCCCTTAACTTTTTACAGATCTTTTTCAGGTTTAAATGTATACCGTTGATTATCTCTAGCCTGAATATAAACACAGAAATACAGTTGGCGGTAAAAGCGGTGAATTAATTATCGCTTGTTACGGTGACAGCCGAGCCTTTTCCCCAGTAATGAAAAGCCCGTTATACAGTGCTCCTGCTTTTAGCATATCTCGTGCATTTAACTAAACCGAAATAAACACAGCTATATTATGGAGTATTATCTCCATTATTGACGCTTAACACACTACACAACAACCCAACCAAAACTTTAATGTGCTGTGTGTTTTAGCTAAAACATTTTTACATATTGTAGCGCGTTTACCGCCTTATAATGTGGAGTAAAATCACTTTAAAATGCAAAATCTTGGACTTAACAGTTTTAAAGTATGAAAGTGTTATTTTTCGTTGTTCACAAACATGTAGTACAGGCTAATGTTACAACATCAAAGCGCAAAAAATAAATACACAAAAACTGTATGAATATGAATACATGAATAAGGCATGTATCTTACGAGAAGTAACGGTCACCGATGTTACCTTTCCCCAGTAGTAAAAAGCGTAGTCACAGTGACAAAAAAATCTTTTAATAAATGTTAAAAAAAAAAAAGTTACATATGCTTTCTAAAGCATATGTAACTAAATTCGTTTTTAATCGTTTCTTAATCTTTTACAGTACTTTTTCCAGGTTTACATTTTAGACCGTTAATCATCTTTAGTCTAAATATAAACACAGAAATAAAGCTGACGGTAAAAGCGCTGAATTAATTATCGCTTGTTACGGTGACAGCTGTGCCTTTTCCTCAGTAATCAAAAGCCCGTCACATAGTGCTGCTGCTTTCAGCACATCGCGATACATTTAACTAAACTGAACTGAAATAAACAACTAAATTGTGGATTATCTCGCTCCTTGACGCTAAAAAGTACTACATAAAAACCCAACCAAGACTTATAATAATGTGCTTTATGAATTTGCTTTTATCGTCCCTTAACGTTTTACAGTACTTTTTCCAGGTTAAAATTTTAGACCGCGAATTATCTCTAGCCTAAATATAAGCACAGAAATAAAGCTGACGGTAAAAGCGTTGAATTAATTATCGCTTGTTACGGTGACAGCTGTGCCTTTTCCCCATCAAAAGCCCGTTACATAGTGCTGCTGCTTTCAGCACATCGCGATACATTTAACTAAACTGAACTGAAATAAACACAACTAAATTATGAATTATTATCTCGCTTATTGACGCTTAAAAGTACTGCATAAAAACCCAACCAAGACTTAAAATAATGTGCTGAGTGTTCTAGCTAAAAGAAAAAAATATATTGTAACGAGTTTACATGTGGACTAAAATAACTTTAACATGCACAATCTTGAACTTAACAGTTGAAAGTTTTGAAACACAAGTGTGTTATTTTTCGTTTTTTTTTTTTTTTTAAACATCTAATACAGGCTATTCAAACATCAAAGCGCAAAAAATAATAAAAGAATAAGACATAAATCTTACGAGCGGCGTTAGCTTTCCCCAGCAGTAAAAAGCATAGTCACAATGACAAATACCTGATCTAACATCTGTCATAAAGTCCTGGCTGTCTTAAATATCTATGTTACCCACAAAAAAACAGACCAAAAACATTTGATTTTCGCGTTTCTCAGCGTTAAAAAACCACATAGTGTAATTTTATGATGTATTTAAACATATCAGCATATATCTTTCTTGTTTATACGAGCAAAATTGTATTTGAAATATGATATGTTTTTTTAAGGAAGTGTGGCATTTCCACATGAAAAAACAGCTTTAACATTATCTAAAGCACATGTAGCTTTTTTTTTTTTTTACAGCCCCTTAACCTTTCACAGATCTTTTTTCAGGTTAACATTTTAGACCGATAATTAAAGACTTAAAATAATGTGCTGTGTGTTTTAGCAAAAAATAAATAATAAAAAAACATAGCTCGTTTTAGTACTCTATCATGTGGACTAAACATGACTTTAAAATGCTAAATCTTAAACTAAACAGTTTGAAAATCGAAGTGTTATTTTTCGTTGTTGTCCACAAATATGTAGTACAAGCTAATGTTAAAACATCAAAGCGCAGAAAATTAATTACATAAAAAGTGTTCTGTTAGTTTATCGACAGGAATAAGACATAAATCTTACCCGAAGTAATGGTGACCGACTTTACCCTTGCCCAGTAGTAAAAAGCATAGTCGCTGTCACATAAATTTGATCTAACATCGTTCAAAAAGATCTGGATGCCCGAAATATGTATATGTTACTCATAATGTCTAAAATTCCCTCACAAAACCCAGACCAGAAACATTTGATTTTCGCTTTTCTCGGTGTTAAAGAGCCACATCGTGTCATTTTATGACGTATTTTAAACATATCAGAAAATATGTAAACAAAACATTAAATAATAATAAAAAAGACTTGCTTATACAGTATTTCATCACAGTTTCAGATGAAAAAAACATATTCGTTTAACATTTTCTAAAGCATTATTTAAAGTTAAATATATTAACCAATACAGACTTTTTCTTCTATATTTGATGGTGTCGGAGAAAGATAATCTAAAGAGGTTTGGCTAATTTCTTACCTGAAGTCAAAGTCTGACGTTCCCTTTCCTCAGTAATCAAAAGCACCGTTACAGTGATCGGGTTTAAGCTACTACTCGTACAGAATGGCTTGGAGAATATACTTTTTTTTTTCTCTAAAATGTTCTAATTTTTTGGTTATATTAATCGTGTCAGATAAATGAATTCAAACCTGTTGTCACGGTCACTGAAGTTCCCTTTCCCCAGTAGTCAAAGTAGGAGGAGTAGTCACAGTGAATTAATTGGCCAATTCTCTATACAATATCTCCTCAATGACAGGGTTTTTGCAGGGCGGTCACTAATTCCTCTCTCACTTTCTTGAATTAACTACTTGTCCTGTCTTACAGTCCACGTGCTTCGATGTATTTCAAATACTCGTTTTTAAGAATAAAAATAAGCCCCTAAACACAACGGAACAACAAAATAAGAAAACTTACCTGGGTCACAGTCGCTTGAGTTAATTTTCCCCATTAGCCAAAGTATCACATTCGTTAATACAGTACTTCAAAGCAATAGGGCAAAAAACAAACTGTATTACATAACACTATATGGTATGTTAAAAAATTTAATTAAAGAATAAAATGAAAAAATATTTCAGATTACAAAATAAGCTTTAGGGTACAGCGGTGTAATTGGAGGGCTATAAATTTACGGCGTTATTTTCCTTAAGGACAGAATAAGATCGAAATAAAGACACCAATGTCAAAGTGTCTGTTTAGTGTTTTATTTGAGGAAAACACCTTAAGCCAAATACAACAGGTCTTGTTTCTGCATATCATCAGAAAAACCTACTGATAATCTATAGACATTTCACCTGATTTTATATTTAAACCAGTGTTACGGAGTAAATAATAGTATTAATGTAACTATAAGAAGTATTCATTTAATTGTTTGACATTAACCGCATACCTTTTGGATTAAACGTGCAACGCATAATATGTTTCTCATGTTTGTATCATTTAAATTGTATAAGTGCACTATATAGGTGTTGCAATAATAATATAATATAATATAATATAATAATGCAAGTTTCACCCTGAGAAACTGGGAAATGTACTATTACTTACACATGAAATAAAACCATTGATGGAACACATTCCATACGTTTGTAAGGTTTTAATTTTTCTAGAGGTTTACGGTGCAGTAATTGATAATACTATAATAACATAAGGAATCGTTCCCCTCTGTCCTTTAGCTGTCTGCTCTGTTTCTTGCAAAACAATGTGCTCTCTACATGAAGCCATGGCTCTGTAAATGAGAAATAAACATTGCTGCTATACAGTACCTGAACTGCAAAAGACTTTTTCAGTCATCAGCATTCTGGGGAGGGAGCTTGCGCTTGTTAAAACAGAACAAGGGCAAAGAGCTTAAACAGTATAGGATGAATGAAGGTTTGCCAGTTCCAGGGCTATTAACATTAATATAAACATATTAATATTTTATTATGTTAAATGTTAACCCAACCTCAATCCCGCCTCTTGGAGCTTGAGAGATGAAGTCCTAAGTCCTGTTTTCTTTTTGTCCCTTTTTTTTTTTTAAATGACTGGTTTGCATTTCAGCAGTGGAGACACCTCTGTGTGCTCATGAAAAGGTGGATTTGTTAATGCCTGACTTTTAATAACAACATTTATTTATTTACAATATTAATATATTTTATGCATGCTTTTCTTGAGCTACAGAGATGCTAAAAAGTGAACAACAACAACAACAACAATAACAACAAGCAATTATTGCACTCATGAAATATTAATTTTACTATGAAGAATGAAGCTAAGAATTTTGCCTGCACTCTGTATATAATGCATTGTCCTTGGCACAACAGTTAGTGTTCATGGGGTTAATCAGGAAACACCTGCATCATGAAGAACAGTTTATCAACTTTCCGGATACTCGTTAAAAAAATTAAAAAATTAATAAAATAAATAAATAAAAATAATAATAGCTTTATCATTTTCCACTTCTTTCTTATTTAAAATTCTTTAGATGTTTATTTGCTTTCATTCATACATAATATTAAGATGATAGACTATAATTAAAAATATATATATTTTAGAAAGTGTACAGAAAACTTACAAATTTATTAGCCAGAATAATTATTAAATATTTCAAAGAAAATGTCTTGAAAGTAGTTATGAATAATGTCTAATTTTTCAATATTAAGATATTATGAGATATCAATTTATTTATCTTCAATGAGCTCATATGTCATCAAGCTTGTAGAGGATGTGATGCAATGTAATGTGGATATATCAGCTCATTATAGCTCAACACATATTCCATACACCTGTTCTTATCCAGAGACAAGTTAGTGTAGCTAACTCAAGTCCCCAACTTGATTCTGAGCATGAGCTGCTGTCTGTCATGAATTTTCCATGTTCTTTCATGATGGATTTAAAGGATGTAGAATATACAGTATGAAAATTTCACTTTTTAAATGTAATTATGGAAAAAAACAATATTCCTGATATTTTAATTTTGTGATGCACTGTACTGTGTCTTTGTCGGCAGTGCTATGATCTAGGTTTGCTTCAGTAAGTCAGGTCTAGGCTCACCAATTATATGTGGCAAAATTAAGTCAGCTGACTACCTAAAAGTACTGAATCACCAGGTTATTACATATTATCATATTCTTCCCTGATGGCACAGGCATATTCCAGGATGAGTGATTCTAAGAGCATGAGGAATCATTTGCAAACATGAATTGACCACCACATTACCCAAATGTAAAGCCTTTTTGTTTTCATTTCAATTATTGTGCCTTACAACCTTAACACAGAATATTTCCTAAGGTCTATCAAAAAAGGCTTTACAATATGTCCAATGTCATGTACAAAATGTCCAATGTCAGTTATACACTTGGTCAGGATTTCTTTAGCACAAGTCACTGCACTAGTGTGTCATAGCATTGGGCAATCAGTTTTCCTTTCAAAATGAAACTTTGAAAATCATGTACTGTAGGTAGTTGAAGCAAATGTGTGTGCGACAGTTTTGACCATACAGTGGCCATACAGTTAAGTTACAACTTAACGTAAACAAGGTAGGCGGAGAGTTCTGCCATACAGAAAGGGCCTACAACCAGAACTTTACTTTAAAGCTGATTAGCTTATTTTTAGCTTTAACCTTTTAACTATATCTTTACCACTAGTGTGTGAAGTGTGTTAACACTATATATACACACTCACCTAAAGGATTGTTAGGAACACTATACTAATACGGTGTTTGACCCCCTTTCACTTCAGAACTGCCTTAATTCTATGTGGCATGATTCAACAAGGTGCTGAAAGAATTCTTTAGAAACGTTGGCCCATATTGATAGGATAGGGATGCACATCCATTTGGGATGTGCACAAAGCTCCCGTTCCACCACATCCTAAAGATGCTCTATTGGGTTGAGATCTGGTGACTGTGGGGGCCATTTTAGTACAGTGAACTCATTGTCATGTTCAAGACACCAATTTGAAATGATTCAAGCTTTGTGACATGGTGCATTATCCTGCTGGAAGTAGCCATCAGAGGATGGGTACATGGTGGTCATAAAGTAATGGACATGGTCAGAAACAATGCTCAGGTAGGCCGTGGCATTTAAACGATGCCCACTTGGCACTAAGGGGCCTAAAGTGTGCCAAGAAAAGATCCCCCACACCATTACACCACCACCAGCAGCCTGCACAGTGGTAACAAGACATGATGGATCCATGTTCTCATTCTGTTTACGCCAAATTCTGACTCTACCATTTGAATGTCTCAACAGAAATCGAGACCAGGCAACATTTTTCCAGTTTTCCACTGTCCAATTTTGGTGAGTTCGTGCAAATTGTAGCCTCTTTTTCCTATTTGTAGTGGAGATGAGTGGTACCCAGTGGAGTCTTCTGCTGTTGTAGCCCATCTGCGTCAAGGTTGTGCATGTTGTGGCTTCACAAATGCTTTGCTGCATACCTCGGTTGTAATCTGTGGTTATTTCAATCAAACTTGCTCTTATATCAGCTTGAATCAGTCGGCCCATTCTCCTCTGACCTCTAGCATCAACAAGCCATTTTTGTCCACAGGACTGCCGCATACTGGATGTTTTTCCCTTTTCAAACCATTCTTTGTAAACCTTTCTTTCCCATCCTGACATTCAGTTTGGAGTTCAGGACCACACCCCTAAATGCATTGAAGCAACTGCCATGTGATTGGTTGATTAGGTAATTGCATTAATGAGAAATTGAACAGGTGTTCCTAATAATCCTTTAGGTGAGTGTAATTCATGAAAAGAAAAATAGTGTGATGTATATTATATTAATTTAAGATTAATAATATGAACATATTATTATCATAAACTATATTACATACACCCACTCACAAAAGCGAGTACACCTGTATAATTTTAGCAAACATTTTAGTTTATCGTCTCAAAGGAAAATACTATAGAAATGAAACTTGGATATATATTAGTGTAGTCAATGTGCATCTTGTATGACAATATAGATTTGCTGTCCTCTGATAATAACTTAACATACAGACATTATTGCCAAAAATAGCTGGCAACAAAAGTGATTACACCTTAAGTGATAACAGCTGTACATCTTTACATCTGTACATGTGTTTGTCAGTGGACAAGTATGTTTCCACACCTGAACTCTATAGAGCACCTTTGGGACATCCTCAAGTGGAAGGTGGCGAAGCACCATGTGTCTAATATGCAGCAGCTCCATAATATCAATATTAGATAGTTTTTCTTTTCCTCAGGTATGAATACATTACATATACATACATTTCTTCAGTTTCATCATCAGGTTTTTGCAATGCTTTAAAACATTGTGTACCCCCCACAGTGGTACACTCTGTTACAAAAACAACAGCCAGTGACACCTGCCTCCCATGTATTTCTCCACACTCCCACATGACAAGTTCCAGTCAAAAAAACAATGCCAAAAATTCCAAACCTGACCCCATTGAGATGCTGGGGCCTGATTGATTGTATTTTTGGTCTTACTGGTCCAGAATGTAGAAGACTTGGCCATAAGTAGATATTTCAACACAAAAATGACCCAGAATCCAACACCTAAATCCAACTGAGGTTAGCAAAAACTTTCAATCGCAGAGGTTTTTAAATTTGGAGACTAATTGGGTCTTATTAAAATTTGACAACACGATCCACCTTGTAACATCTGTGCCGCCTCGGCCCGGGGGGATAAGATCTGGCTCACCGGATTACTGAGCCGCCTCTTTATCTCCCCCTAGTGTGTCTGCGTGCGTATATGGTTCACTTTGCACTTGATCAAGTTCACCTGTGTCCCCCTTATGTGTCTCTATTTAAACCAGCCGACCCCGTAGTTCCCTGTCTGTTCACTGTGTGTTTTCTTGTAGTGTGCGTGGCGCGAAGAGCCACTGCGATTATCTCTCKTCCTCTCACAGGAGTAAACCAGGCGGGAGAGCTGTGGCGAACCCGTCTCCGGGGGAGACTTCATGTGAACTAGTGTCAAGTTCAAGTGAGCGGCACTCGATCCTTCAGTTTGTAGACATTCGTCAGCCAGAGGGGCTGATCTTCGTCAAGGGCTGTTTTACAGCCGTTTCTCGCGTTCGCAGCTCCAGCCTGGAAATCAGTTGGAACTCTTGTGTGTTTTCTTTTTGTTTATTTGTTTGATTTCAGTTATATTATTTAAGAGAGTGATCCGCGAGGAATTTATCCGAAAACTCGGAAAAAGAAAAAAGACAAGAATAAACAAGCTTGAACTGAAAACCCTGCATCTGCGTCCATTCTTTCCAGGAGAATCATGACACACCTGAAGCATTTTAATATCTAATAGAATCTCTGCTATACCATCATTTAATCACACGGTCAGTTTTTAAGGCATTTCTTGATTTGGATTTTGTAATTAAAAAGTAGGCATATGGCTAGTTCTAATGAAATAACAGAATTAAATATGTTCTAAATACTCCATAACTTTGAAAACTAGTTACTTGATTTAGGTCAGAGGACTGCAGAATCTTCATATGAGTCTCAGCTGAAATTTGGTAGGAACCTCTGACTAAGGGCGGTTGTGGAATTTGGCCCCAATTACATACATTTACACTCCAATTGACAAACTTCATCAATGGTGTGCAGAGCAGAAAAATTTGGTAAAATATTTATATGCAATTCAAATTTTACTGAAGACCTACCAACCATAACCCAAACTACAGGTAAACCTTGGATTGAGAGCAAAATTCTTTCTGGAAGCGTGCTTATATATCAAAGCACTCATACAGTATATCAAAGTGAATTTCCCCAGAAGAAATAATGAAAACTCTGATGATTCATTCCACAACCCTAAAATACTCATTTAAAAATGATTAATACAAAGTAAAATATAAATTAAAAATCAAACAAATTAACCTGCACTTTAAAAGAATCGTAGCTGTTGAGCAGAAATTAAACTAAAACCTTTTCACCCGGTCTGAAATTTCACACCATGGCATACTTATCATATTGCCGTTTCATCTTCTCTTGTGAAAGAGAAAGGGTCTCCTTGGCAACAGCACACACATTGTGCAAGCATTCTCGACGAAGATATTTTTCTTTGGTTTTTGCCCCACTGTAAGGAATTGATCTTTAAGAATCTTTAGAGGTCCCTGTACATTATGTCCAATGACCGGCTCAGCCAGACTAAACCCCAAAGATCCTTGTCTCGCATCCCAGCTCTTACAATGTTTTTTACGGAAGAGCTTAGAAAGAAAATTAGATCCCTGGTCCGATTTAACTATTTTTGGCAAGCCAAAAGTAGTGACTTAACCAAACTTCTATACTAAGCTCTAACTAGTCTACCAGAGGGTTACCAGTACCTGGAATAACAAAAATAACAAACTAAAACAAAAACACAAAACAAAAAATAGTGAACCATAGGAAGAACCAGCGCTCAGCACGGCCCAGCTGGAACATCATTGTAAATAACCAGAAAATTTAGCCTACCTACAACAACACCATTTTACTTTGCACTGTCAAAAAAAAGGTAAATTTTACGGGTAAAAAACTGGCAGCTGCGGTTACCAGAATTTACCAGAAAAAATATGGTAGCACTGTTATTGCACTGTAAAGAAACAAACCGTAAATTTTACGATAAAAAAAACAGCAGCTGGGATTTACTCACCAATTTTTTTACAGTGTGGTATCTCAGACAACAAATACTGTTTAGATTAATCTGTTTATGATACAGAACAATATCAATCCCAGACGAGACCCCAATTTATGTTATGGCTTTCCATATAATCACCCAATCCCCGTGAACCGAGAAACAAAATGAAGGCAATGTGACATAACAAACGAGCAGACAATAGGAGAAATCAATAGTTCTTTTCTTTAAATAACAACTCTTGTAAAGCAAACAGACTGACCTCAAAACCAATAATAACAGTTAAGCAAGTAAACTAATTATTTACAGACAATTAAGAAGGACAAATCATGCACAACATTCACAAAATGGACTTAAAGAAAAAGGGGGAAAAAAGAGATGATCTCTCCCACATCCGCTGCAGTGTCTTTTAAAACTCTCAACCAATTATCACTCTCATAGATTAAGAGAGCGAGATAGAAAGAGAGTGTGTGCACGTGCAAAAGAAAAAAAATAAAAAGGTAAGGAGACGCAGGCACAGAGCACCCAAAACTCCAGAAAAAGAAATCTCAGGTCATAATAAGTACTATTTAACCAATCTTCTAGCCTTTACAGTAACATTCACACTTGTACTTACTTGTACACTATCATTCATTTTTTTAGGTGCCAGCTCATGGGATGGCAGTGTAAGCTCTGTACATTTGTCTGACCATCAAAAGGAATTTCAATCATTATCAAGTGAAGCATTGTACCCTTGGTCATGGATATTTAGTGTCTGGTCTTCATTTACTGTAGCTTGTCATCTCTCCTTTAAGACCTGGGGAGGCCTGCATACTGTACACATTTCTATACTGTAGATCCAACAGTTTGCAGGAAACTGAACAGTGTGAAGGTGTGCAATCTCTCAGATGTAAAATGTGTGATTCATTAGATTCTAATACAAAAGTCTACTTTCCACATATAAACTGTATAATATAGTTATAATACAGTTTTTTGTTAATTATAACTTTTTATTTTTACTAAATTGTTGTGACTGTTAAGCTGATCCAGACCGGATCCTCAGTTAATAACCCCTGGTCAGTCACTGTATTGTTATTAATATCTTTCTTTAGTTCTTTTTATTGTTTTCGCATCATGATTGTGCATTGTGCATCATGATGGGCCTATGCTTTAATTAAGTCACAGAAGTGAAAGATAAGAACATTGACACAGCAGTTTATTGGGTTTTATTGTGAACCGGAACATATCCTCCACAAGGTGAATGTCTTTCTAAAGGACTTGAGCTGCAGTAAATATATTCTGTTCATAAGTCAGGGACTACCTGTATTAGAATTAAGCTACAGATATAGAATAATACATTGATGATACAAATACTCCTACTTTGTTAATTTATACTTTAGCTATGACATATGCTACATGTGTTTACTGAGACTTATTTCAGCTATGTATATTTGTGTACCACTAGATGGCAGTCTGTACAAACCCATCATGCAAACTATGACTGCATCCAGCATCATGCAATCATTTACATTACTCAAATTTTCATGTGCCATGTCGGTTTTATGAAAATTGATAAACAAGAAAGGTGGTCAACTATACAATATATTTATAAAACACTTTGTTTATTATTTTTGCAGTATATAATTTTTTTTTGAGGTTCCCTTGGTTACATTTGTTTTAATAAGTCAATTGAAATGTCTGTCAGTGGATGGATAGAAAAAAAAAAAAAACTCTTATAACATTTCACTAGCAGTGCAAAGTATGTTTTCATTTTTCACAAAGTCAGATTTACCTCAACAATTGACTTTGTATATATTCATATTTTAACATTAGAAATGCTGTAACATTATGCTTATGTCCTCTGACCAACAATTACCCAACATGTTGAAATTAAAATGACAGAGATTAAAAGCACTGAGAGAGGACTGATGTCCTCCTAGGATTATCATCAAAGTAATAAAACCTATTTACAATATTCCTTAAAAACTAAGACATTAAAGATATATTATTTCAGTCTTTTATTATAAAGGGATTCTGCACTGTTTGAGTTTTAAGTAAACAAAAGTAGATCTTATATTATGTTATATATTATAGTATGTGCTTAGTTCTTTTGCACCATTGTGAATGACTAAGCAGTCATGTGAATCAAACTCCTCATAAAAGTATTTGTGGTGCTTTCAGACTCTGATAGCACAGCAGTTTGGTTAATATTACAATCAATTATCTATTTAACAATTAATCATATGTTTTATTCTTATGTTTATTCTTACGCATCAGGATATTGCAAATGCAGTATTGTGTGAAGCTAATATTCCTGACATTGTAAAGTCTTGTTTGTACAGGGCACTATTTGCAGTTTCGTGGTAAAGGCTTTTTTTGTCTTAACTTTTGAGTGAGATGGGAAAAATATATAATTAAAAAAGATGGTTAAAAATTGTGCGACGTGAATAAACCAGTGATTACTGGAAAACATACTGCAAAAAGTACTGTATGCACATGCATGTGTGTGCATGCTTCTTTATCATATCAACAGTTCATATTAATGGGTCTTGTTTTCATGATTGGTTTGTTTTGTTCATATTTTACATACTAAATCATCCGCATTTGCCTCTTTTACAGTTCTTAAAGATTCTTAACTGGGCTTGTGAATCCTACCATCGTCACCAGATATGCAAATACAAGCATCAGGATGGGATATCATTGTATTTATGTGATGTGACATGTCTCTGTTAAACTTTGAAGAACAGTGGAGACCCCAGCACAAACACGCGCATCATGTTCTCTACATCTCTACTGCTCCTACTGGCAGCTGCTTCCTGTGAGTTTTGTATAAAAATCATTAATTTACTACAATAATAATAAATTTGCTGTATATTGTGTGAGATATCACCATGTGTTTTCCTTTACAGATGTTAATGGTGAGGAACTGACTCAGCCTGCTGCCATGACAGTCCAGCCAGGCCAGAGTCTCTCCATCACCTGTAAGGTTTCATATTCAGTTACAAGCTACGGTACAGCTTGGATCCGGCAACCTGCAGGAAAAACTCTGGAGTGGATTGGAAACATCTGGGATGGTGGGAGTAATGACAATGACAAACTGAAAAATAAATTCAGTATGTCAATAGACACTGCAACTAAAACAATAACAATTCAAGGACAAAATCTACAAACTGAAGACACAGCTGTGTATTACTGCGCAAGAGAGACACAGTGACACAGAACAGTGGATTCCCCTTACAAAAACCCCAATGACACGTGAAGGAAACATTCTCTCAATGCAGTGAATAAACATCTCGGTCAAACTTTAACTGTCATCTACTGGAATAAATATTTAGCAGCATGTGTGACTGAGAATGTACAAACAATAGTATTGATTAAAGAACTGCATATTGTTTCTTTTGAGCCACTTTATGTCGTTCTCAGTTGTACAGCATATTTAATTAACAGTGAAAAAAGATGTTTAATCAGTGAATTCAGTTATAATACAGCATGTGTCCAACCGTGTGCTGTATTTAACACACAGTCTGTTCTCTCGGGTTGTAGGCTAATAAATAAATAAACAAAAATCAATAAAAGAAAAGAAAACTTATTTATATATTTTGTAGGATTATATTCAGGCGTATGATCAATGAATTATAGCAAACAGGTGCTAATGATCATCAATGTAACATGTAGTTTGAAACCCAGTCCTGAACTGAAACAGAAACAGCTGTGTAGGAGGCTTAAAACCGGGTGAGTAACAGCCAACTCTTCTACCAAGGTAAGGTTGTGAAAGTTTGATGTCATGGCAAGTTTGAGCACAGCAATAAGGTAGTTATATTGCATCAACAAGGTCTCTCCCAGACAAAGATTTCAAAACAGACCGGGATTTCAAGATGTGCTGTTTAAGCTCTTTTGAAGAAGCACAAAGAAACGGGCAACCGTAGACGCAGTGGTCGGCCAAGGAAACTTAATGCAGAAGATGGAAGACATATCAAGCTTATTACGCTTCGAAATCAGAAGATGTCCAGCAGTGCCAACAGCTCAGAACTGGCAGAAACCAGTGGGACACAGGTACACCCATTTACCGTCTGGAGAAGTCTGGCCAGAAGTGGTCTTCAAGTATACATGAAAACAAAGGAACTGGGATGCAGAAAAATGCCAGCAGGTGCTCTGGACTGATAATTTTAAATATTTGTCCGTTGTAGGGCTGGAGAGCGGTACAATACTGAGTTTCTGCAAGCAACAGTGAAGCATGGTGTAGGTGGCTCGGGGGACCAAGAAATTTTGGGTCCATGGCCTGGAAACTCCCCAGATCTTAATCCCATTGAGAACTTGTGGTCAATCCTCAAGAGGCAGGTGGACAAACAAAAACCCACTAATTCTGACAAACTTCAAGAAGTGATTATGAAAGAATGGGTTGCTGTCAGTCAGGATTTGGCCCAGAAGTTGATTGAGAGCAGCCCAGTCGAATTGCAGAGGTCCTGAAAAAGAAGAGCCAACACTGCAAATACTGACTCTTTGCATAAATGTCACGTAATTGTCGAGAAAAGCCTTTAAAACGTATAAAGTGCTTGTAATTATATTTCAATACATCACAGAAACAACTGAAACAAAGATCTAAAAGCAGTTTAGCAGCAAACTTTGTGAAAACTAATATTTGTGCCATTCTCAAAACTTTTGCCCATGACTGTACACAATTTGTATTGTGTTCGTGTGAGAAACGAAATGGTAAGATGGTCACTTACAGTTAAACTTCAACAGAGGAGCAAGAAAGATGATGAAAATTACATTTACAGGATTACTCCTTGCTAAAATCTTTCCATCAACTATCAATAAATAAATCAATAAATGAACATTCACCATCAAAAAGATTTACTGAATGAACTTTTTTCATCTTCTTGTCTTCTCGATAGGGGGCCGCAGTGTTAGTGTGTCTGTTTCTGAGTTACTGAGGAGAGAGAGAGAGAGAGAGAGAGAGAAAGAGAGAAACAAGTTTGTGATGTTTATTTTTTTAACTGATAAATTGTTTAATCATTGGCACATACAAGTGTCATAAGTGGAATTAAAAGGACATGAAGGTGTAAGATAATCAACATGGGAGACACCAAAGTATCTCCACTTTGTGTTGTGGCCCATCACACAATTAAACATTCTATGTTCAATTAATATAATATTACAGCACTTGATTGTCTAAAAGCTCAACCCTCAGCAACTGTTCTCAGTCTTCTCATTTAATAAAATGATGCATCTCGAAGAAAATCTAATTTCAAATCGGTAAAGGAGTGTCTCTATGCAAATGTCCTTTTCGGTTATATATTTAAGGAATGAAGACCAAGCACTTTTATTTATTCTGATTCAACACACACCATGATCTCTACATCCTTACTGCTGCTGCTGGCAGCCGTACACTGTAAGTGTTTCACATTTAAATACATATCACATTCCTTTTTTTTTTAAATAACTTTGAACTTTTTGCTTTTAAAACATCACATTTTCTTTACCAGGTGTTCACAGTGTTGAGCTGACCCAGCCTGCATCCTCAGTAGTAACTCCTGGTCAGTCACTGACTCTGACCTGTAAAGTGTCTGGATATTCAGTAACTGATAGCAGCTACTGTACGGGCTGGATACGACAACCTGCAGGAAAAACTCTGGAGTGGATCGCATTAGCATGTGGTGATGGTAACAATTACCACAGTGAGAAACTGAAAAGCAGGTTTCAGGTTTCCAGAGACACGTCCAGCAGCACAGTAACATTAACAGGACAGAACATGCAGACTGAAGACACAACTGTGTATTACTGCGCTCGTTACCCACAGTGACACAGATCAACAACATCCCTGTACAAAAACCACCAATACAGAAAGCTCTGTACAGTCCGAGAAGTGAATCAGTATACAGTACTGTTCAGTCACAGTCACAAATGTTTGTTTTCCCAAACATTTAAGCACATTTCAAGAAAATGTCTCAATGTTTCAAAACTATGAATGTAAAAAATGTATTACTTTATCAATACTCTACTAATCTCTTGAGAAATTAAACAGCACTCATGTTCTTTCTTTTCGAAATGTATTCCTTCGAAACAAAACCACACACACACTGATCAAATCCTGATTTGTACAGAGCCAAAAACAAACACTTCACATCACATCTTTGACTGCACTATTAAGTTATTTGTTGTCCTGAGGTCTGAGGTGAAGATACAGTTAATCCATTATGGTTGTTGAATGTGAGCTGTGTAAAGTGGTTGTTGGTATCAGAAATGGAAACCACACACTCAATACAGTACAATCAGAAAGAGAAACAAAGTGTAAACGTTTTTTTTTTTCACCTGTAAAGGGCAGTAGCTCACTTCTATTTAAGTAAAATTCATGAAACTTGCTTTAAAGGAAACCACTGCTGAGAGAACAGAGCAACAATTCTGAAGCATCCAATGAATAAAAACAGCAATAACAAATGCAACATTTCAGTTCAGATAACTTCTTGTGTATTATAAAACACTTACACAGTTTTTGTGGCTACAAAATCTCGAAGCAAAATTAACGTCCATTTTCACATGTTGAATAAAAAAAACCCCAGAAAAGACAGTTTAACCTAAAAAGTAATTATTTATTCATTATGTAACATACATTCTTTCATAATTAAGAACTGTCTTTAGAGTGAAGGAAATTACAAAATAATAACTGTAACAGGGTTAACGAGTTTTATTTTCCTGTTTTCTAATTTACCCATCATGCCCCAGTTAATATCAGAGCTCATATTATTATTACACCATTCTGAAGTGTGATGTTAGCATAACATGAATTTCTTGATGTGTATCTGCACTATCTGTGTTCTTGACACTCTAATATAATATTACAACACTGGTTTGTCTATAAGCTCATCCATTAACAAATGTTCTCAATCTTATTATTTATTAAAGTATAAACTCAAACAGAAATCCACAACCCATCAATTTTCCACTCTGATATGGAGTGTTTCTATGCAAATGTCCTTCCCTGTTACATATTTTAAGCAATGAAGAGCAAGCTTTTATTTATTTTGCTTCAACACACACCATGGGCTCCATAATGTTATTATTCATACATATTCATCCGAGAATATGACTTTGCTCCAGTCCTCATCAGTCCATTCGCCATACTTTTTGCAGAAGATCAATCTGTCCCTGATGTTTTTTTTTGGAGAGAAGTGGCTTCTTTGCTGCCCTTCTTGACACCAGGCCATCTTCCAAAAGTCTTGGCCTCACTGTGCATGCAGATGCGCTCACACCTGCCTGCTGACATTCCTGAGCAGCTCTGCACTGGTGACACTCCGATCCCGCAGCTGAATCCTCTTTAGGAGACGATCCTGGCGCTTGCTGGACTTTCTTGGACGCCCTGAAGCCTTCTTAACAAGAATTGAATCTCTTTCCTTGAAGTTCTTGATGATCCTATAAATTGTTGATTTAGGTGCAATCTTAGTAGCCACAATATCCTTGCCTGTGAAGTCATTTTTATGCAACGCAATGATGGCTACACGCGTTTCTTTGCAGGTCACCATGGTTAACAATGAAAGAACAATGATTTCAAGCATCACCCTCCTTTTAACATGTCAAGTCTGCCATTCTAACCCAATCAGCCTGACATAATGATCTCCAGCCTTGTGCTCGTCAACATTCTCACTGAAATGATCTCAGCAGGTCCTTTAATGACAGCAGTGAAATGCAGTGGAAAGTTTTTTTTCAGGATTAATTTAAGTTAATTTTCATGGCAAAGAAGGACTATGCAATTCATCTGATCACTCTTCATAACATTCTGGAGTATATGCAAATTGCTATTATAAAAACTTAAGCAGCAACTTTTCCAATTTCCAATATTTATGTAATTCTCAAAACTTTTGGCCATGACTGTACATTACTTGTACAAAAAACTCCAATACGGGCATAGTGTACAGTATCAGTATGGCCACTGGCACTTTCTTTTGTGTATATTATTACAGATTTTTTTCCCTAAACGCTTACTGTACACACAATTCCAGAAAATATACTCTTAACACAAAATGAAATGACTCTTGCAAAATTAAGCAGCCCACCACATCCTAATCATAATACATGGGCTCATTAATGTGGAGATTAATTTTTAACACCACTTGCTAGTATGAAAATATATACTGCAATACAGAAATAAATGCTATTTAAACATATTATTTGATGTATCACTGCACATACAGTATATTGGGTAATATTTGTAAAACAACGAAACAAAGGACGGAACATTAAGACAAACAACATATAAAACTATATATCAAGTCAATATTTTAGCTTGTCAGGGGGGATCATCTTGATGCAGTGTGATATACCACTCATCAGTGTAAGATGAATGTGCAGCAGGGTCCGTGATGATGAACCAGTGCCTGCTGTTGACTAACATCTCTCCCCTTCTCTACCTGAGCTGAGTGAAAAGGATGGCAATCAAACTGATCAGGCAAGATGGAATAAAATCAGTAGCAGAATTAGCTTGTGCTAGTAATTATTATGGTAGTCTATATTAATTTAAAATAATGTTTCCCAATATTATTTTGAATTAACATTGACTACCAAATAATTAAAATGAGTAAGTATTTTACCAGCACAAACTAATGCTCCTACTGATTTTATTTCATCTTACCAGTTCAGTTTGATTGCCATCCTATTCACTCGGCACGGGTAGAGGAGGGGAGAGGTGTTGGTCCATATTGGATTCATATTATCATCCTTTTTTTAAAC
>QMIH01001643.1:43160-71974 GCA_003987875.1 Clarias batrachus | reverse complement strand
ATATATATAATGTTTAATGTATGTATATACATATATACATGTATATATGTATGTATGTATATACATATATATATGTATAATGTTTAATGCATAATATTTTTCATGTTTAAAAAAAGGATGATAATATGTCATCCTGTGTGTGTGTGTGTGTGTGTGTACTGTAAGCTGTTGTACAGTCCCTGCTGTACATGGTTAAATGGATGGATCTAACAGATATACATAACAGATAAAATGGTTTTGTGCAGCATTATGGCTTCAAACTCTTGGAATTAAAATCATCTGTAGGGGGCAGCAGTTTGCTTGTTTTGAAAATGTTTTAGAAAACTATGAAATCTGTTAGTTGAAGAGTGTTTATGCAAATTCATACTGTTTTAAAACATCAGCCATGTGCTCCCACAAAGCTTGTGTGACAATTAAATCAAACAGCTTGATTATGGGGCTGAGGGTCACTCAGTACTGCAGCTTACTTCTGCTGCTGCTGCTATCAGCTACATTTTGTAAGTCATGTTGCTGGAATATGTTTGAATGTACTGCCTTATTGTAAAAATAATTTGAAGACATTTAATGATGTTGTATTGATTATATTCATACTGTAGGTGGTGTTGGTGGTGTGGAGCTCACTCAGCCAGCTTCTGTGATTGTGAAACCTGGAGAATCGTTCTCCATCTCTTGTAAGATCTCGCAGTCGAGCTACTGTATACACTGGATACGGCAACCTGCTGGGAAAACACTGGAATGGCTCGGATATCTGTGTAATGATGACCGCACTGGCCTCAAAGACACAATGAAGAGCAAGATCGGTTTCAGCCAAGACAAACCCAGTAGCACAGTTTATTTAAGAGGACAGAACTTTCAGACTGAGGACACGGCTGTGTATTACTGTGCAGAAAACACAGCAATACAAACTCCCTCAGCCCTGTACAAAAACATCCCTGTTCATTTACATCTCTCTGCAGTACACTTGTCCCCAGGGACGCCTGGTATAAGGGCTAAGAACACTATGTATTTCAAATACCAAAGGACATTAAACATGATATTTCATCTTTGATCTCAATATTAAATTACGTGTTGTCCTGAAGTGCAAAGAGAAGAGAAGCCAAATGTAAATTCTTTTTGGACCTATAGAGGTCGGTAGATCACGTCTGTTGAAATACACCTTCTATAATTAGCTTTTAAAGGAAAGAGAAAAGAAACATTATAATCGCTCATACTTACAGTACAAGCATATATTTCCCCTAAATAACAATGGGAGTAACACACCCAGCAATATTAATTAAGACAATTTATGTAACTAATATAATTTATGTAAAATATGTAGACAATCCTTTAAAACATAAGCAATTGTAAACATGTAAGCACTGATGGATCAAAAAACATTAATTTGCTATTTGAAGTAAAATATTATAAAATTATTATTTAGTAAAGCAGTGCTAAGGATATGTAGATTGGTCCCATCACCCTATTCATACATGACTGTACACCCATCCACTCCTATGGGATAGTGACTATGCTATAGTAACGTTTGCTGATGACACCACTAGTGGGACTGATATCCGAAAACAATGAGACACACTACAGAGGAGGTTTCAGATCTGGTTGAATGGTGTTCGGATAGTAACCTGGTTCTAAACACCACTGGAAAAAAAAAAAAAAAGATTTTTGTATAGATGACTGGAAAACCAGAAAAAAAAACACTCCCTTTACATATTGTATGGTGAGGAGGTTCAAGGGGTTAATGACATCAATTTCCAGTGTCATCACAAAGGATCTAACATGGACCATTAACACATTCTACGAAGGAAGCTCAGCAGAGGCGTTTCTTCCTAAGAAAGCTCAAGAAATCCAAATGACACTCTTAACTCTTAACAGACAGCATTCTCTGCCACTGTGTCAAAGTGTGCTACAGCAGCTGCAATGCAGAGAACCGGACAGACCTGACCTGGATAGCTAAAGCTGAACAGAGGATTGTTGGAACCATGCTTCACAATTGGTACATAGTTAATTCTAGCCATGTACACAAGAGAACGATAGCAACATCTTCAACCCATTCAGGTCGTAGACTGTTTTTGGTCATTCTATCAGGTAAAAGATACAGGACAATCAGGACACACAGAAGCAGAAACAGCTCAAAAACTCAGGCAGGAGTACACAGCTGCTGAAAACTGAAGATGAACAATGACCCAAACTGTTTCCCCACCCCCTTTTTTTCCACCAAGTTACTGCTACTGAATGCTTTACATCTAGGACTGTAAATATAATTACTATTATTTGTGCAATACTTACTTCTTTCTGACAATACCTGTTTGCAATGCACTGTTTGCACCATCCCAGTCCCACTGCACATACAGTACATTCCATTGTACTATTAATATTGTTACTGTATATTTCTGTTTAATCCT
The DNA here is from genome assembly GCA_003987875.1 of Clarias batrachus. Taxonomy (NCBI): domain Eukaryota; kingdom Metazoa; phylum Chordata; class Actinopteri; order Siluriformes; family Clariidae; genus Clarias; species Clarias batrachus. The sequence goes on along the minus strand of QMIH01001643.1, from coordinate 69,575 downwards.
ATTTCATGCTGCTTGTCCCTGAGAGCCATCAAAAAAGTTTCATTGTATTACTATTACTCTTTATTGGAAAGTTTAATAATGGTTTTGGTCAATGGTTGGATAGGAAAAAAAAAAATGTTCTGATATTTCACTGGCAGTACAAACTATTTTTCACTTGTCACAGAAAGATTTACCTAAACAATTGACATGCATTGTATATATTTCCTCTGTACATATACTAATATAACGGAATGCAGGAACATTATGCTTATGTCCTCTGAGAGGTGCTCTTTACTGTATCTACCTAACCAATATCTACCCAGCATGTTAAAATTTAAATTACTGAGAATGGACTGATGTACTCCAGGAATTTCCATCAAAGGAGTAAAATCCCTTTACAACATTATTATCATTTGCAACTCTTTACAAAACTAAGACATTACAGGTAAGTTTTATTCCACATGGATGTATATTCTGCACTGTTTGATGAATTTGTAAGTAAACAAGAGTACTGTAGATCTTGTGTTTTGTGAATGTGTACATGTTTATATATTTGCAGGAAATTTAGTGTTTGTTCTTTTGTGAGCGACTAATCATTGTCCTGTGAATCAAACTCCCTATAAAATCTGTGTGTTGTTTTCAGACTCTGAAATCACTGCATTTTGACTCACATTGCAATGATTTATCTATTTAAAAATGAATCATAAAATGTTCTATTCTTATGTGTATTCTCTTGCATTGGGATTTTGTAAATACAGTATTTTGTGAATCTATCACTTTTATTTTCCTGACATTGGAAGGTTTCTTTGCTTATTTGCTTTTTTGAGAAGAAAAAACATCACAAAAAATATACTTCCAAAAGTAACTGTGTGTGTGTGTGTGTGTGTGTGTGTGTGTGTGTGTGTGTGTGTGTGTGTGTGTGTGCGCGAGTGTGTGTATACAAGTTTCTTCATCATATCACCTGTTCACATTTATGTGTCTTGTTTTCATGATTTGTTTGTTTTGTTCATATATTATATGCTCAATCATCTGCATTTGCCTCTTTTACAATTCAAAAAAATCACTGTGCTTGTGAATCCTGCCATCATCACCAGATATGCAAATACAAGCATCAGGGTAGATATTACTATATTTATACGATGAGCTCTGTTAAACTTCGGAGAACAGAGGAGACCCCAGTACAAACAACACACACCATGTTCTCTACGTCTCTACTGCTCCTGCTGGCAGTAGCTTCCTGTGAGTGCTTTATAAAATACATGTATTTACTACAATAATAATAGATGTGATGCATACTGGATATTGAAAAAGAGATCACCATATGTTTTCCTCCACAGATGTCTATGGTGAGGAACTGACTCAGCCTGCTGCCATGACAGTCCAGCCAGGCCAGAGTCTCTCCATCACCTGTAAGGTTTCATATTCAGTTACAAACTATGCTACAGCTTGGATCCGACAACCTGCAGGAAAAGCTATGGAGTGGATTGGACACATCTATAGCGATGGGAGTACAGCTAACAATGACAAATTGAAAAATAAGTTCAGTATGTCAATAGACACTTCTACTAACACAATAACAATCCAAGGACAGAATCTGCAAACTGAAGACACAGCGCAAGACGCACAGTGACAAAGAACAGTGGATTCCCTTTACAAAAACTGCATGAGACGTGTAATAAACATCCTCTTAATGCAACTAATAATCATGCTAGTAAAATTTTTACTATCATTTATTGCAGGCATCACTAAAGGGTGGACCGCGGTACAGATTTACCAAGACCATAATTCATGCAGATGAAAAATAAATGAAAACGTGACACAACATGATTTAGTCCAAAAAAATGAAAAGTAGACCATGAAAATCGACCCTTCAAAGATGAATGAACAGATCGATATGTTTATTCTTCTGCAGAAATTTTAAAACCAGTTCATCTCATATGATCTGTAACCATGATGATAAAAAGCAGCACGTCTATGACGAAAAAAAAACAAAAAAAACAACAACAACAAAAAGAAAATTGTGGGTCATTAGAGTAAACATATCTGCAGCAGGCCGAAGTGAGAGCATGTAAAAAACATCAAATGAGAGCCCATTATTACAGAGCAAATGTGAGTCCTTTCACATTTACAACCCAGCAGTGTAACAAATGAAGTTTAGAAATATTGATTCAAAATTGCTGTTTATATTTCATACAAATACAGTACAACGTAATATACACTACCATCAATGTTCAAAGTTCACAAGTTTAGTATAGTTGACAATAAAACATATTGAATTGGTATGAAAATTTGAATTGTTTATTTTCTTTATAGACTATGAATAACAGCATATATTGTAAAAAGATCTGAATCTTAATATAAACATGAAATTCAGATCTTTATTTGAAGACAATTTTATTGACCTCTTAAATTTTAATTCAGGACCCCTGGTCTATTAGGAAGAAGATTTAACAGTGCACTGTGTCATTGAGAATATACAAAAAGCATTTTTGATCAAACAATTGCATGCACTTTTTTAAAAGATTCTTTTATTTATGAATTGTAGAGAATATTTAATAAATAGTGGATAAACAGTGGAGATAAATAATTAATTGAATTATTATTAAGGAATAATATAGTATGCTCTCTACAGTGTGCTGTGTTTAACAGTCTGTTCTTACAGCTCACAGTCTAATAACCTAAAACTACAGTAGGAGGCAGCAGAGCTTAACTAATGAAGTGAAAATAAAAATAAATAAATAAATATAGTTGTTATTTGAGTGTGTTAAGACCTCGAAAAAGCCATCGTCACTCGGTTGTGTGTGTGTGGGTGTGTGTGTGTGCGCGTTAGTGTTTGAGGGTTAGTGTGTGTGAGAGTGAGGGAGAGAGGTGTGTGACGTGTGGATGTGTCAGTCTGTGTGTGACCAGTAAATGTGCTTGTGTTTGTGCTTGTTTGTGTGTATAGTGTGAGTCTGTGTTTATTAACATTAGCGATTTGTGTGTGTGTGTGTGTGTGTGTGTGTGTGTGTGTGTGTGTGTGTGTGTGTGTGTGTGTGTGTGTGTGTGTGCGTGTGTGCATGCATCGTGAGAGTGGTGTGTGTGTGTGTGTGTGTGTGTGTGTGTGTGTGAGATGTGTGTGTGTTAACATTTGTGATGTCTATGTGCGTACAATAGGCTGCAGGTGCTGGAAGAAAAGCCTCACACTCTGATGTTCCTGAATGTGATGTCTCTAAATGTAATGTCACTAAAGGTGTCACTGAATATAATGTCTCTCAATATAATGCCACACAGAAAGTAATTAATCATTTTTTGGCGTACGTTTAAGACATTAGCACGGCTGACCCGTCTGAGATATCGAAAATCCCTCCGCAATTTTGCATCCTCAATGTCTTTAGATCTCTTTGGCCCAGTTTGGTAGCGATTGTATAATTTCCCTAGGAGGAGTATATCAAAATCCATCTGGTGCGTTTTTGCAAATGACCCAAAATAACCGGCCTCCTGTTGAGTTTAGCCCAGGACATGCAGTGTGAAAGTTGTTCAGCTCAATAAGCTCTAAATGTATACCGAGTTTCGTGTGCCTACGTGAAGGTGTGTATGAGCTATGCAGCAAAATCTCATGTGGGGGCCCCTGGGCCACAAGACTCTCAGGCATCCTGATGGCAGCAGATTCCAACCTGTCTGCCAAGTTTCATGAGCTTTTGAGCATGTTAAGACCCCCGAAAAGTGCAAAAGGTTGAAAAAAAAATCCTTAGGAAAACAAGAGGGTCCTGCGCACCTTATAGTGCTTGGGCCCTAAAATGCTTTCTGGAAGTATAAATTCCAATAGCAATAGCAGGGTAATGTAATGTAATGTAATTTGTCGCCTTGACAGTTTCAGCATAAAAGCCTAGATCATTATTTATCATTAAATAACAAAGTAAAGTAACAATCTGTAAAAGTTTATTCAAATCATGCATATTAAAAAATATATTTTTATATATTTTTTGGTATTTGTTGTGATCTGAGTTTATTATGACTGAAATTGGTGTTATTGGTTTGTGCACATGAGGTGTATGATGTGTGCGTGCTGGGGGCGTTTAGTGCGTGTGCATACTGTACAAAATCATGCCCTTATTTTCAAAATATCACTCCAAGTTTTTCTGAAAATTTGGCAACTATGCCACACATATTTTAGAAATAAAATTAAATGGTAAATTTATCATCAGACTTTATTATGAAATTAACAGGAATGACCAAACCACAGACATTTTGGTTTAAAAATTTAATTGTGCATCAACCTTTAACATGTAATATATCTTTCAATCATGTTTAATCATAGCTGTTTTCCTTAAAATATCACTTTTAATTAATTTTGTCATGACAACTATTTACATTTAATATGAGGAATTAGGACTCCATGAATGGGGATAAAAAAAAATCAATAATAACTCAATAACGGCGCTTATAAGTCGACACCAAGGTATTAATGAGGCATTAATGTCAGGAGGGGGTCAGTGAGTAGCTCAGTGGTTCAGGCCTTGGATAAAAACTATAACTGAAAGGATAGTATAGTGATGCATTACCAAGTTTGTGGGGTGTGGGGGAAATGGTTGGAAAAAGTCATTAGCACCACTACTACTACCATTATTGGTTTTTACATATCTAACCGTAGAATTTTTGTTATATTGTGTGTGTGTGTGTGTGTGTGTGTGTGTGTGTATGTGTGTGTGTGTTCATACTTTACATAGTAAATGATCTGCACTCTTTTACAAGTCCTAAAGTTTCACTGTGCTTGTGAATCCTCCCATCATCACCAGATATGCAAATACAAGCATTATGGCTGAATAGTACTCTATTTATGCAATGTAATAGTCTCTGTTAAACTTGTAAAACAGAGAAGACCCCATTACAAACAACACACACCATGTTCTCTACAGCCCTACTGCTCCTGCTGGCAGCTGCTTCCTGTGAGTGTTTTATAAAATTCATGTATTTACTACAATAATAATAAATGTTCAGCATGCTGTATATTGTGTGAGATACAACCAAGTGTTTTCCTCTACAGGTGTCCATGGTGAGGAACTGACTCAGCCTGCTGCCATGACAGTCCAGCCAGGACAGAGTCTCTCCATCACCTGCAAGGTTTCATATTCAGTTACAAGCTATGATACAGCTTGGATCCGACAACCTGCAGGAAAAACTCTGGAGTGGATTGGAAGCATCTGGAGTAGTGGTAGTTTATATTATAATGACAAACTGAAAAATAAGTTCAGCATCTCCAGAGACACTTCTACTAAAACAATAACAATTCAAGGACAGAATCAGAAACAGAAACAATTCAAAGACACAGCTGTGTATTACTGCGCAAGAGAGGCACAGTGACACAGAGCAGTTGATTCCCCTCACAAAAACTAAATCAAACGTGTAAAAAAAGCAGCCTCTCAATGCAACTGATGAACGTCTCAGGACAATCTAAATACTGTACCATCTAATGGAATGAATATTTAACAGCTTGTGTCTTTGAGATTGCACAAAGAATTGCATGAAACTACTTTCTTTTAAGATTCATTTAGAATGATCTAAAATAAGTTTAATATAATGGAATCTTTAAATATTTATTTATTTGTTAATTTATCGGAATATTTAACAAAAAGTAAAAATACATATTTAATCAGTTAATTATTAGTTATGAATAATAAATGATACACCCAAAATCCTGGATGTAGAAATTCCAATATGTTTACTATAGTGAGTGTCAGAGCTATAATTGTAGCTTTGGCAGTTTCAGCATGATAATTTTTTTTCAAAATAAATTAATAAATAAAATCTAATAAAATAAAATAAAAAGTTTCTTACCTGCATTTGTGAGGGTCCTCCACTAGAGGGCACTGTTTGTCCTCTAAGATTGTTTGTGTAGTTTTGTTTCCCAGAATGCACCTTGGTCAGGTGACGAGAGTGCTCACTTGAACTGAGGTAGCTCATTAAACATCCTATAAATAGCAGTTGTTCTGGGAAACTGGTCGGGCATTTGTTACTGTCTAATGAGCATTTTTTCAAAACATCAAAACATCAAAGCCCAAATAAAACATCCTAGCCTCCCCCCCCCCCATAAAAAAATACATATAAATGTTTCCACACTGTTTGAAATATGCAACTGGTTTCTTAAACATGAGGTGTCATAGGCAGAAAAAGCTGATTTCGGCCAGAATTCTATAAGCCCAAACCAAACTACAAGTCCAGACAGTCAGATTGATACCCCTGATCTTGTACTGTACAGTGGAACCTTGCATTACGAGCTTATTTCGTTCCGGAAGTGGGCTCGTATTCCAAAAACACTCGTAAACCAAATATATTTTTCCCATAAGAAATAAGGAAAACTCAAATTATTCATTCTACAGCCCAAAACAATAAATACATAAAAATAATTAATACAACATATAAAGTAAAAATAACAAACAAATTAACCTGCACTATTGTTGCAAAAGTAAAAATAAATCCAGACAGTTAAGTGTTTCCGTTTGTGCGCGCAGGCGCCGTGTATTTGTATGTGTGTGTGGGTGGAATTAGCCCATCGCCTCGTCTTAAACAGTAAAAACCTCCCTCACCCCACCTCGCTTTTTAAGTTTCACAACTAACATACACAATGCAAACACTGTTTTAACGGGAAAAAAAAAGAAATCTCTCTAATGATACTCGCGTGAGTATACTAACGGAATCACTGCTGTAAAGTAAAAAATAACAAATAAAAAATGAACCAGCACCTTATCTTTGAAAAGAATCGCGACAGAGCTGAGTTTTCTGTGTAAATAAAGCGCATATGCAGCCGGGGAGATCTGTGCGAGTGTGTGTCAGTGTCAAATTATGCGCGTGCGCACACACACACACAAAGTAAGTGTGTGTGTCTGTGTAAAAAGTGTGTGTGTGTGTGTGTGTGTGTGTGTGTGGTTGGCACAGTGTCAAATTGCGCGTGCAGAAGAGAGAGGGAGATGTTGATAAGAGACGAACGCTAACTAAGGAGACTCTTATTTTTTTTTAACACAGGGGACGCAGCAGGGGAGACGATTACCCCCTTAGCGCAAGACAGACAAAAATAATTGGCTCAGTTGTGATCACTTGTCGCTTGTCGTGGTGTCAAAATAAGAGTCACATGCATGATACATGATACTCGCCGCTCGTGAACTAATACTTGCTCGGTAAACCACGTTACTCGCAATGCGAGGTTCCACTGTATACCATTTCACCTGCACCCACTTTTGGGTGAGAATTGGAAGACAATTATCATTCACTATGAGCTTTAAGGCCTGTGGGGTGCGCTGTTTCTCATTTCATGCTTTTTATCTTACCCAACATGTTGAGGTTTAAAAGACTGTAATAAATATGAGAGCATGTTGTCCTGGGATTTACATCAGGGTCATAAGCTCTAGCTACAGCACTGTTGTAAGATCACTGGATACTCAGCCACAAGTTCCTGTACTGAATGGGTACAACATGCACCAGGACAGATGCTGGAATGGATCAGCTAATACGACTGCTTCATTACTGTCAATAGAGATTGACTAAGGGACAAGATCAATTTCTCATCTCCAGCAGCACTGTGATTTGCAAAGATGAATTCTCCTACATTTATGTTTATGGTCATGTTCGTGTATAAAATAATTAACAAGAATAAGGAAGGCGATGCTATATAGCGGGCACTGTGATGTATACAGTAAATCAATATGCATATTTTACAGTATAATAAAATACTACTACTCTTCTGAGCAATTAATTCATAATTAGCAAATTAGAAACATATTTGATTTAATTCAATTCATATTCCACTTATCTCTCTTTCTCTCTCTCTTACACACACACACACGCGAGCGCGAGCACATACACACACACACACACACACACACACACACACACACACACACACACACACACACACACACACACACACAGAGAAAACTATTTAATTACCTGTATAGAATTCCTATTAAACAATTTAGTTGTTTGTCAATGAGCATAAGAAAAGTTCTAATAATGCTGTATTCGTGGTCGCCACTGATATCACAATTCACATTTTGGTGAGTCATAGAACTCCAAAAAGCATGTAAGTGCAAATATGTTATTTTGTTGTTAGAGGTCTTTCTAATACAAAAGATACATTTGTCAAGGAAAAGAAATTTCCGTTCCGATTTAAAAAAGTCAAATTTACCATCTTGTCTACTTTAAATATGTTTTAAATACTGACTCCTCCCATCATCACCAGATATGTAAATGCAAGCATGAGTGCTTGATATTACTTAATCTATCTGCTCTGATGTTCTCTGCTAAATTTTGGAGAACAGAGGAGACAAACAACACACACCATGGTCTCTACATCTCTACTGCTCCTGTTGGCAGCCGCTTCCTGTGAGTGCTTTAATATAATAAAATATAATATAGGTTTATACTCCATAATAAAAAATGTGCAGCATACTGTATAGTGTGAGATATCACATTATTCTTTCCTCCTCAGATGTCTACAGTGAGGAACTGACTCAGCCTGCTGCCATGACAGTCCAGCCAGGTCAGAGTCTCTCCATCCCCTGTAAGGTTTCATATTCAGTTACGAGCTGGAATACAAATTGGATCCGACATCCTGCAGGAAAAGCTATGGAGTGGATTGGATATATCAGTAGTGGTGGGAGTACAGGTTACAGTGACAAACTGAAAAATAAGTTCAGCATCTCCAGAGACACTTCTACTAACACAATAACAATTCGAGGACAGAATCTGCAAACTGAAGACACGGCTGTGTATTACTGCGCAAGATACACACAGTGACACAGAACAGTGGATTTCCTTTACAAAAACTCTGTGACCGGTTTAAACATCCCCTTAACGAACCTATTAATGATTTTAGTCAAAGCTTTACTTTCTTACACTGGAATTAATATAATCATAACAGTTTGTACTAATTTTAAACACACAATTGTTTAAAAAATACATTTAGCTACAGTATAATGAAGCATGTTTACAGCAGTATGTTGTCTTTAACACTGTCTCTAGGGGGCAGCAGAGTTCAAGAAAAACTTCTTCAAGAAAAGACTGTCACTGAGCGCGCACTGACTTTTTCATCCATATTATTGATTTCTAGTCATTGCCACTAGGACTCTCTTGTCGTTTGTCCTTCATGAAATCTTGCTGACTTACAAGTTACTGCATTGTAGGTGTTTATTTGTCAGATTTACTGGATCATCGTTATTTTTAGAAGACTTTCAATTGTTGAATGTTAAGCACATGGACCACAAAGAAAAAAAAACTGAATGCACCTTCCTGTTTTCTGACACAGGGTCGTATTTCAGATGTAGTTCAACTGCACAAAATACTCACAGGTGATTCCACTTACAAAAACATGTTTTACAAACATGCTCTCAATGCACGTAATAAACCATCTCAGTCAAAGTTTTACATTTTATTCAGTAGAATGAAGTTGATAGTCAGTTCGGATAAATTTTAAACATAGGCATTTTTTAAAAAATGAGAAGATGAAAATGAAGACTTTATGTGACTTTATGTTTGGAACATTCAATATTAAATAATGCATATTTAAATTTTCTTATTTAGCGCAATCAGTTCTCATAATGGCATCATGATGGTGTAGTGGTCATCACTGTGGTCTTGCACCTCCAGGGTTAAGAGTTTGTTTTCCACCTCAGGTCCATGTGAGCATGGATTATACATTTTCTCTCTTTGTTTACGGAGTTCACTCCAGGTCGTCAAGTTTCCTCTCTCAGTCCAAACAAATGCAGAATGCACTGTAAACCCTAATGCTCAAAGTAATTAAACACATTGAGTACTGTTAACTTAAATAATTAGGTCAAATTAATAGACCTTTTGAGTATTCAAAAATAATTTGATAAATTTGATCATTTATGTAATCGTAAGTACTTAAGTAACAGTAACTATCACCTTAAAGTTCCACCAATTTAAAATCTGTGTCAGACCAGCCAAAGCGTCAGAGCAGGTGAACCCACATCCGCCTTTTACCCTCACTTGCGTCCTCCTTCACTGTAACCTGACTGTAGTGCACTGGTGGCTCAGTGGTAGGTGTTTTGCCTGCGATGCGAAAGGCCTGGGTTTGATTCCCGGGCTGGATTGTTTGCAAAAATTTATTTGATCTGCACAAGTTCAACAAGGTCTACCCTATCTCGAGCTCTAAATCTCCTGTTATAGGCTCCAGATGAAAAGGTTGAAGTACATGCTGTTATAAAACCACTGTTGTCATACAGTATATGGAAGCAGTTTCACAGTACAATGGAACCTTGGATTGCGAGTAGTAACTGCACTGCAACAACGGCCTGAGTGAAGAAAAAAAGTAAAAAAAAAATGCTGTAGCAGTGCAGGAGACAAATCTGTTTAACAACAATGCAATGTACAGTAACATCTCCATGAAATCCTCAAAAGGAGGCAAAAGCAAGTGTCAGAGAGCTTCCTTGTTAAAGAAGATTCCAGTAACTAAAAAGGAATGAATCTATTAGTCATCCTACACAGTAGCCCCCCTCTTCCTGCTTTTTCTCTTGTCTAACACAAGTCATGATTCTTTTCAAAGGTAAAGTGCAGGTTGATTTGTTTAATTTTTACTTTAGATTTTGTATGAATTAATTTTATTTGAGTATTTTTGGGTTGCGGAACGAATCAGAGTTTCTATTATTTCTTTTGGCGAAATTCAGTTTGATATACAAGCATGTTTCCGGAAGGAATTATGCTCGCAATCCAAGGTTTAACTGTATACATAACATTCAAACATTCATGTGTCTTCTGTGGGTCTCACTGATTCATGCCTAGAGTAAATTAAAAAGATGAATGAAAAGAAAAATTCTGCAATCTATCAAGTACTATAATTTGAACAGTAAAGTTATACAGTATTGTATATATAGGTTAAAATGTCCGAGAGAACTCATAAAAAATTGCAAGAAGGTTTAACCGTTATGTTGTGTTCCAGTCAAATCTGACCGATTTACACGTTTCCTCTCTAAAGAAAAGCAATAAATTTTATTAATTTCTCATGACATTCAGTGACTTGGTTCACACATGGCATTTGAACACATAAAATTTTTGGGGGATTTGTGTCTGTTTAATTTAACTTTTATACACACATGGTGTTCCCAGTCAAAAATGTCCAGTCATTGGAAATTAATAGGTAAGACTGCAATTAGTGTATAAAACAGTTCAAGCACATTTCGACATGGATACACACACACACACGCACGCACACACGCGCACACACGCGCACACACACACACACACACACACACACACACACACACACCCACGGAAACTCACACAGAAATCTGCAACAAAACAAAAAAACTTCAACATTGTCAACAATCATACAACTTTCTTGCAGCNACACACACACACACGCACGCACACACGCGCACACACGCGCACACACACACACACACACACACACACACACACACACACACAGCAATGGAAACTCACACAGAAATCTGCAACAAAACAAAAAAACTTCAACATTGTCAACAATCATACAACTTTCTTGCAGCTCTGGTACATCTAGCAGCTTTTTGAGGACTTACTCAAAGTTCAGTCTTTAGCAGCACGATGGCCAAGAGATATACTGCATGTGAAGCTGTGGAATTATATTTGACAATGACAGTGATCAGGAGGAGAGAAGCCAGGTTGACAGTGAGGAGGGTTTAGAAGAGAAAGAGTCAGAAGTTGTGGATGATACAGATTATAACACGAGGAGGAAGATTCAGAAATTGATGAGGAAAAAGAAGCAGTAGTTCAATTCTGTAACCATTATCATGAACATGACAAACCTGGATGGGAGAACGTTTATGGAAACACCTCGAAAGAGGTAGACCAAACGAATCTGCACCTAGCTTATGGGATGTGGACACTGGTCAGGCAAATTTATACTCTACAATGTCTTTGCAGACCTTTTATATCCTGGTACTGTATGTGTGATTTGCTTTAATCACCACCACACAAGGGCAGTCCCAAGTCAAAGAGACAAGCTGGGAAGTTTGGCATAAATGGATGGACCACCTGCCACACGTTACAAGCCAGGTCCTGACATCACTCTTGATGACCATCTCATTGGTTTTAGGGCACAGTTCCAATTTAAGCAGTATATTCCAAACAAACCATCTAAGTATGGTAATAAGGTATATGGGCAGCATGTGATGCGAAGACATCTTATGTCTAGAACATGCAAGTGTACCTATGCAAACAGGCTGATGTTGTTCCTAAGAAAAATCAGAGGAAGTGGGATGGGAGTGTCCTACTAATGACAGATGGGCGACTTTTTAAAATTGTAAATGTGTTCATACAGTATATGGGTCAAGCATTATATTTATAATATAGTTATGTTTTTCCTGTGTACATTTCGGCTTTTGTTTTCAATAAATAAATAATGCAAATTGTAATTTTGTGACACAATAAAAAAAATATTATATAAAATGTATATATAAAACTGGTCTCCCAAAAAATGACTTGGGTAAACATTTCAGTGAAGTACTCTGTGATAAATATTACAATAGGTTTCATTTTAGTATTTGTTATAGTCAAAATAATATCTATATAATTTTCCCAAGTGTTATGAGCTCAAGTAAATCCAAATCCGGTAAAGCCTGCATGACATTCAAAACAAGAGGTGAGGTTGATAAAAAGACCTAATACAACATTAGGTGATAATATATGTATTATTGTAGATTTATAATGGAATAAATTGATCTGGCCAAACCTGACAGTAGAATTTATGTTCAAGTTTAAGTTATGAGTCTGAGCCAAAAACGAACACAACATGAGGGTTAAAGTTAAAACATTAGAACTCTTATCAGTGTCTCACTAAACCAACCTGCATGATCTTCACTGGTAATAAATAAATTGCAGCATTCCTGTATATTTTGTGAAAGTGTGCTTACTGTATAAAATGCATGGAAAAATCTTAAGAATCTTCAGGATGGAGAATTTTGTGAGAACTTTCAGTGGTTTCTCAGTAAAATGCTACATTTTCCTTAATCAAATTTATCATCATACATGTAACTCTTCTTTATTTCACCACACTGTTTTTTTAACAGCACCCTCTTATTTGCTTAATAAGACATGACATGAGATGATTTCAGATTTCCGTTTCAGATTCATATACATTTAAAATCCATTGTGTACAAAATTAAAAAATGTGGAGATTTTCTCATGTACAATAGTTCACTAAATTTCCTTTCAGATAAGGAGTGTCTTTATGCAAATGTCCTTCCATCTTGCATATTTAAGGAATGAAGTCCAAGAGCTTTTACTTATTCTGCTTCAACACACCATGATCTCTACATCGCTACTGCTGCTTCTGCTGGCAGCCGCACACTGTAAGTGTTTTATGTTTAATATATAATATAATGTTTTGGTTAATTACAGCTTTTTATTATTACTAAATTCAAATATATTTTATTTAACAGGTGTTCACAGTGTTGAGCTGACCCAGCCTGCATCCTCAGTAGTAACCCCTGGTCAGTCACTGACTCTGACCTGTAAAGTGTCTGGATATTCATTAACTGATGGCAGCTACCGGACAGCTTGGATACGACAACCTGCAGGAAAAACTCTGGAGTGGATCGGAGAGATACTTTTTAATGGTAACACTTACTACAGTGAGAAACTGAAAAGCAGGTTTCAGATTTCCAGAGACACGTCCAGCAGCACAGTAACATTAACAGGACAGAACATGCAGACTGAAGACACAGCTGTGTATTACTGCGCTCGCCGTTACCACAGTCAGACAGATTAACAACATCCCTGTACAAAAACCCCCATGTTGAGGTTTAAACAACAGAGAGAGTGTAATATTTTCCCCATTGATTAACATTAAAGACAAAGCTCTAATTACAACTTCAGTATGATGCTATACATTACAGATTTATTATATCAGTGTTTCACTGAAACAGACTGCATAATTCTCACTGTTTAATGAAATGGCAAGGAAAAGTACTGTAGCAAGCCTCTTTCTTTCTGACTTTCTCTCTTTCTTTCTTTATTAGATAATTTTTTTTTAAGATGAAGTTCTTTGCAAAGTATAAGCTAGAGGTGTGCCTTATGATAAGAATAAGCCTTAAAAAAGTCACAGAAGTGCAAGGTACAGTACAAACATTGACATGGCAGTGTATTAGGTGATTACTATGTGACACAAAAACAAGAGACATATCCTCCACGAAATTAATTGCTTCTTAAAGGATTAAATATTTTGTAAATGCACTCTTCTCCCATCGTCACCAGGTATGCAAATACGCGGTGTCAGGGCTGGACCTCGCTCTATTAATGTGTTGTGATGGTCTCAGAACAGAGGAGCCTCCAGCACAAACAACACCATCTTCTCTACATCTCTGTTGCTCCTGCTGGCAGCTGCATCATCTTAGTGCTTTATCAAATTCATTCGGTTACTATATGAACACAAACGTGCAGCATACATTGTGTGAGAGATCACCATGTGTTTACCTCTACAGATGTCCATTTCAGTCCATTTCAACATGTAAATCTTATATTTTTCTCTTTTCACAGATGTGTTCTGTGCTACTGAGCTCATCCAGTCAGACTCAGTGGTTATAAAGCCAGGAGAGACTTTAACCATCACCTGTAAAGTGTCTGGAGCTTCGATCACTGATAGCAACAGTCACTATGGAACACATTGGATTAAACAACCTGCAGAGAACATTCTTTTATTATACACGCCATCATTTATTGTAATGGAGATATTCATAAAAAAGATTAATTTAAAGACAGGTTTGCTTTCTCTCGAAATTCCAGTAACAGCGTGACCCTACCATACAGAACGAAGACACAGCTGTGTATTACTGTGCTTGACAAAATTAACATGTGCAATTACGCCATGCCTGCATCATTTTAACCACTATAATTCTGATGTATACAGTATATACAGTATATATAAACAAGCCTCGCATTGCCTGAATAATGTCCTGAACTGCTTGTATTTCCTGAGTTGTGCCTGGCTGTGTTTCAGGCAGATACTGCACCCTCTCCACCTAGATTATGATACATGACATAAGAAAAATAGCTGCAGGGCGCTACATGTGCCATGCAGTTCCCAGAATACACCACACCATGGCTTTATGTCAGCTGTTCAAAAAATGTATACATAATCCTGTTCGCTATTTAGTCATTGTCTCCCATCTGTGTTACATTAATCTGTTCTTGATCAGATATCTTATTCACAAGACATGCAAATACAATGTTCAGGGCTGGATATCACTCTTTTTACTTGATTGTCTCTGTTAAAATTTGGAGAACATAGGAGACCCCAGTATAAGCAACACACAGCATGTTCTCTACATCTCTACTGCCCCTGGTGGCAGCTGCTTCATGGGAGTGTTTTATCACATTTATTCATTTCCTACAATAACAATGCGTGTGCAATACATATTGTGTGAGATATCACAGTGTGTTTTACTTCACAGATGTCCACGGTGAGGAACTGACTCAGCCTGCTGTCATGACAGTCCAGCCGGGCCAGAGTCTCATCATCAAGTGTAAGGTTTCATATTCAGTTACAGGCTATCATACAGGTTAGATCCGACAACCTGCAAGGAAAGCTCTGGAGTGGATTGGAAACATCTATAGTGGTGGGAGTACAGACTACAACAACAGTTTGTTGAATCTGAGCTGGGTAAAGTGGATGCTGGTATCAGTAATTGAAATCCACATGCTCAGCTCAGTATAAAACACACATCAGCAGGAAGAGAAGCAAAATGTAAATATATATTTTGCACCAATAAAGGGCAGCAGATCACTTCTATTAAAATAAAACTCATGAACCTTGTTTTAACAGAAACAATTTCTGAAATGAGAACAGGGTACGTAATAATTACATAAAATACATTTTTCATTAATAATGAAATGATACATTGATCATTAATAACCCGCTTTAGTGTGAAGAAAAGTCTTCAGGCATAAGAATTTTGACAGATTTAATTATTTTAATTTGACAGTTTTCTAAATTACTCAACATGTCCAAGTTAAAACTGTAGAGATCATACTATTTTTCAATCATTCTGAAGTGTGATGTGAGCATAACCTGAAGCTCTTGATGTGGATCTGCATTTGTTCACCAAATATAATATTACTACACCTGTTTGTCCATGAGCTCATCCATTAACAAATAGTTTTAATCTTCCTATTTATTAAAGTATAAACTAAAAAAAGAAATCCACAACCCATCAAATTTCTACTCAGATAAGGAGTGTCTTTATGCAAATGTCCATCCCTGTTATATATTTAAGCAATGAAGAGCAAGAGCTTTTACTTATTTTCTTCAACACACATCATGATCTCTACATTACTGCTGCTGCTGGCAGCCATGCACTGTAAGTGTTTTACATTTGATTTTACATAAAATACAGTTTTTGTATATATATATTTTTTTTTGTTACAATGTCACAATATTTTCTCTAACAGGTGTTCACAGTGTTGAGCTGACCCAGCCTGCATCCTCAATAGTAACCCCTGGTCAGTCACTGACTCTGACCTGTAAACTGTCTGGATATTCAGTAACTGATAGCTACTGTACAGGCTGGATACGACAACCTGCAGGAAAAGCTCTGGAGTGGATCGGATTTATATGTAGTAGTGCTGGTAGCACTTACTACAGTGAGAAACTGAAAAGCAGATTTCAGGTTTCCAGAGTCACGTCCAGCAACACAGTAACATTAACAGGACAGAACATGCTGACTGAAGACACAGCTGTGTATTACTGCGCTCGCCGTTACCACAGTGAGACAGATCAACAACATCCCTGTACAAAAACACCTAGTGCCCCCCCCCCCCAAAAAAAAAAATAGTATACTGTATATGCATGACACAGCATTTTCAAATCTGAATAAAAAACAAGACCTTCATCTCAAGGGCATTTCAACTCAATATTATAGTCTATCACATATGTAAAATAACACAAACTATAACTAATATGAATCAGTTTGACTTTACATACAAACATCACAAACTTTACATACATTGAAAGATGATGATGGAAATACAGCACAACTGCACAGTAGTTATTTATTCATTATAGAAAATAGAGTCGCTCACTCACTCATCGCTTTATCCTGTATTCAGGGTTGCGGGAGGCCTGAAGCCTATCCCAAGAGACTGAGGGCACAAGGCGGGGTGTAAACAAACAAACAGACAATCAGACAGACAGACAGACAAATACATCCTCCATACTTCTTTAAGTATTAAATATATTGCAATTACATTCTCCTCCTTCTCAACAGATATGTAAATACAAGCCTCAGGGTTGGACGTCACTCTATTTATGTGATATGATTTTAAAAAACACACCATGTTGTCTTTATCTCTACTGTTCCTGCACATGCTAGCTGTGTCATGTGAGTGCTCCATCAAATATATTCAACTACTACATGAAAAGTGCAGCATACAGTATGTTGTGTGAAATATCACAGTGTGTTTTTCTCCACAGATGTCCACCGTGAGGAACTGACTCAGCCTGCTGCCATGACAGTCCAGCCAGACCAGAGTCTCTCCATCCCTGCAAGGTTTCATATTCAGTCATGAGCATGAATACAGCTTGGATCCGACAACCTGCAGCAAAAGCGATGGAGAGGATTGGATACATCTATTGTGGTGGGAGTACAGCTTATAATGACAGACTGAAAAATAAGTTCAGCATCTCCAGAGACATGTAAAATGACATGCTTCAACTGAGATTCAGAGCAACTAGTGTCCTTTCACGCTTTTGTACAGCCCAGCAGTGTGAAAATAAATATTCACTAAAAAATTAATGAAAGATTGTTTGTATCCCATAAGGAAATACACATGGCCATCAAAGTTCAAATTGTCCACATGTTTAATGTAGTTACTGAAAAAAAAAAAAAAAAACCCTACAAATTTTTATAGACTACAATAACATTATTATTGTAACTACATATAACTACATATAACTACATATTTTGTGATCTGAATCTTAACACGAACATGAAATTCGGATCTTTTCTCAAAATTTTTTTTATTGACTTACTGAGAATACACAGACTTTATTTTTGATCAAACAATTGCATAAAAATAACATTATTTTAAGGTTCATTTGAAAGTTAGTTTAAATGAACAATGGAAATACATATTTAATCAGTAAATTATTATACAGGATACGTACAGGATGGACCACAGAGTGTGCTGTGTTTAACATCCTGTTCTTACAGCCCACAATATAATAACCTTAAAACCCAGTAGGAGGCAGCAGAGCTCAACTAATGAAGTGGAAAACAAAACAAACAAACAAAATCTCAAAACAATCTGTAAAAGTTTACTCAAATCATGCTTAATTAAAAATATATTTTTCACTGTTTATAATTCCATGCATTTGCAGTTCAAGCTAATATACCACCTGCTGTTTTTCCTTCATATATATGTATTTTGAAATTTAAACAAACAAATTTACTGTTAACGGGTGAGACAATATTTTTTGAGGAATAATACCTGGTGTTAATTGTTTTTTTTTTTGCACAAGTTGCAAGCTTTATTATTAATTTATTCAGTTGCTTTCATTGCTTGAACAATCATTGAGTCATGTAGAGAGAGATCTTGTATTCATTATGCAAGAGTCAAACCACTATGTAAAGATTCAAGATTCAAAGATTCAACGAACTTTATTAATCCCCAGGGGGAAATAGCTTATTCCCGGTTACAGTTGCTCAACCTTGCGATCAAGTAAAGTAAAGTACAAAAAAACAGCATATCGATAAAATATAAAGTGTCCTCAAACAGTAAATACCATATTGCAGACTACGTTAATACAATATTGCACAATAAACTAGTATATATATATATATATATATATATAGACATTTTATGATGCAAATTGATCACATCTTTAATTCATCTCCAATCACAATCATTCATGATTTCATAGTTCCGTTGTGCTTGTGAATCCTCCCACTGTCATCAGACATGCAAATACAAGCATCAGAGCTTATTATCACTCTATTTATGTGATGTGTTGGTCTCTGTTAAACTCTACAGAACAGAGGAGACCCCAGTACAAACAACACACACCATGTTCTCTACGTCTCTACTGCTCCTGCTGGCAGCTGCTTCCTGTGAGTGTTTTATCACATTCATTAATTTACTACAACAATATTAAATGTGCCACATATATTGCCTGAGATACCACAGTGTGTTTCCCTCCACAGATGTCCACAGTGAGGAACTGACTCAGCTTGCTGCCATGACAGTCCAGCCAGGACAGAGTCTCTCCATCACCTGTAAGGTTTCATATTCAGTTACGAGCTATGATACAGCTTGGATCCGACAACCTGCAGGAAAAGCTCTGGAGTGGATTGGAAATATAGCTGGTGGAAATACAGCTTACAGTGACAAACTGAAAAATAAGTTCAGCATGTCGACAGACAGTGCTACAAACACAATAACAATACGAGGACAGAATCTGCAAACTGAAGACACAGCTGTGTATTACTGCGCAAAACACACAGTGACACAGAACAGTGGATTCTCCTTACAAAAACTCAATAACATGTGAAAGACACATCCTCTTAATGCAGCTTATGAACATCTCAATCAAACTTTAACTGTCATCCACTGGAATTAATATTTATGGCTTGTGTCACTGAGAATGAGCAAACTGTAATCTTGATTAAGGTTTTGCATAAAAATTATATTTCGAGCTACCTTATGTGGTCTTTAATTTCACGCATATGTAATGAACAGTGAGATAAGATGTTTAATCAGTGAATTCAGTAAGAATACAGCATGTGTCCAACAGTGTGCTGTGTTTAACACACAGTCTGTTCTCTCAGGTTGAGAGCTAAGGTTTTTTTTTTGGAGAGAAGTAAAAAAAACAAAAACAATAGGAGGCAAATAACTTGCAAATTCATGAAACAGTTTTTAAAGAAAAACGTTTTTTTGCAATGAGAAAAAATAAGACAGTCTGTGCAAACACATTCATATAATTCTGTTTCTATATGTATCTTACATTTAGCCTCTCTCTGTCCTTTGGCAAACTGCTATGATTGCATCTAGCTTGTGCCATCATTTAGACTGATCAGATTAGGTATAAACAACATGCTTCTGGCTGTTCTAGTTTCCAATGAGCTTTGTGATCAATAACGCACCCATATATTTTGGTGAAGCAGCGCTTAGATAAGAATGATTCTACAACATTGTGTTTTATTTTTCATAATTTCATCTACGTTCTTGTACAAAAAAACTTACACAAGCATGAGTTGAAAATAATCCTCACTCATCGTCTATGCCACTTAATCCTGTAGGGCACATACTGTACACACACTCACACACTATGGGTAATTTGGGAATGCCAATTAGCCTATTATGACTTTGGACTATGGAGAAAACCAGAGTACCTTGAGGAAACCCACCAAGCATGGGGAGAACCTGCAAACACCATGCACAGAGAGGCAGGAATCGACCGGGCTGGGAATTTGAAGCTGTCCCCTGGAGGTGCAAGGCGACAGTGCTAACCACTAAGACACTATGCACAGATTTCTAAAAACAAACCTACAGTGCCATGAAAAAGTATTCTGCAAAGAAGAGTGTGTCAAAGTTCCACCACAGGCAGCACAGCCAGTTATTCAGTTTAGGAGCAAATCCTTTTTTTTTTTTTTTACATACGGCCAGGGAGTTTTGGCAAGTTTTTTTTTTTCTTCTCCTTTATAAATGAAATCATCATTTGAAATCTAAAATTTGCATTCACTGCATGGTGCATGGACGTGCTCAAGATAATAATAATGATAATAAAAAATGATAATCCTAATCATTTACGTGTGACAAATATGCAAAAAATGAAGATTAGGAAGAAGCAAATACTTTTTGTTCATATCAATGATCATACAATCTGTTCATATCAGATAATGTATTCATATCCCTACATTCTTTTTCCATATATAAACTGTCACCATATCAGGAATACACATTATTTAATTCATTTATTTAGAGCCTCTGTTATATACATCACTGTGTAAAATGTAAAGAAACAGTAACATACAGTATTAGGACCAGCGCCGCTCTGTGAACCTTGGAGCTGAAACTTCTGTCAGAGTCACTGATATAAAAATGTAACTCATGCACTCTGACCACAGCAGTGCTGCTTTAGTGAGAAATGTTTGTTTTACATGATTACCCAGCTATTTAGCATTTTCTGAAAAATTAAATGTTATGCTCTAATTAATTGATCACAGAGAGACATTTTAATTTTAATAGATTTCACTGAGCTTTAAACTGAGAGCTGCAGCTAATATATAAGTAAACCTGAATGTTCAAGGTCAGTTAGATGGTGATATATTTGATGCAAATTCCAACTCATGTAAGTTGACTCAATAAGGAGAACTGTAAGGGAGGACTGTGTGTCAGTCTACAAAAAGATTGCTGTTCATTTACATCTCTCTGCAGTACACTTGTCCACATTAGGGACACTTGGTATAAATGAAATAGCAGGACTAAAACCCTCGGCATTTAAATATTAAAGAACATCAATACAGTATAATGTTTCATCTTTAATGTCACATATTGTCAGGGATAACCTCTAGAGGGCGCCAAAGCGCCCTATGTTTTTTGTGTGTAGTCCTTTTTATTTAGACTTCATTTCCCGGTTGACAACTCGGTCAGGTCACGTGGGCGCGCACCTGATCCGAGTTGATAATTAGTTTCATTATATAAGTTGTGTTTGAGTTATAGTTTTGGTCTTGCATTTGTTACAATTGAGTTTAAGAAAAGGTGGATGTCTCTTGTTTGTTTTATTCGTGTTTTAGTTACGTTTCCTTATTAAAGTATGTTTGTTTCATTTATTTCCCTGTTTTCGTGTTTAGATGTTTATTAATAAAAGATATCGTTTCCCTGAACCATCTGGATCCTCTGCATTTATGCCTCGTACAACCCCGGAGCGTGACACATATTCTCTCAGAATAAGGAGTAGAAGTTTCCTCTAGATAATAACAGCAATAGGAAACTAGATATTTCAGTTCAGACACGTTGTACAAAAATCGTCCAATCAAAATGAAATGTCTATTTTCATATATTGAATAAAAATGAAGGAAGAAAGAAGAATTTAAGGTAAAACTAATTGATTATATAAAATCCATACATACATACTATATGTGCAATCACTAGAATAAAGGAAATTACTAAAGACTAAGAACATTGAAGGTTACTTTCGAATGTGGCTTTACAGTTTTATTTTCTGGTTTTCTAATATACCATGATGTGTATATTACATGATGTAATATGATAATATTCTTTTCCTGCAATTCTGAATTTTGTTGTGAACATAACCTGAGGCTCTTGGCGTGTATCTGTATGCTTTTATTGCATTATCTTGCTGCCTAAATGATCAGATAACTGTATAAATGAGCAAGTGCTCATATGATAATATTAAAATAAACTCAACCATAATAGAAATAAATACTTACCTTCTTCATGAATATGTTTATGTTCTGTAGATATACAGTATGAATAATAGATATTTAATTATTTAACACAAAATATTAATAACAACATAATACATTTATTACACACATTAAACTGAGTAGGGAAATGTCACATGTCACATCTGATTCACAGAACACAGCTTCTTTGTAATATTTATGCAAATCTCCATCTCCTCCTGTAATATTATCAGCGTGTTTATCTGGAGATGAAGCGGTTCTCATTAGTCCTCCTTCAGCACAAACATGTTCACTTCAGCTCCACTGCTGCTGCTGGCTCTCGTCCCCTGTGAGTGTTTGGGTTTAAACTTTATTAGTTCATCTGATCCTTTAACAGTTTAACATGTAAACTTTGTCTTTTTCCTCTTTTCACAGATGTGTTCTGTGCTACTGAGCTCATCCAGCCAGACTCAGTGSTTATAAAGCCAGGAGAGACTTTAACCATCACCTGTAAAGTGTCTGGAGCTTCAATCACTGATAGCAGCAGTCACTATGGAACAGCCTGGATTCGACAACCTGCAGGAAAAGCTTTAGAATGGATCAACATCATTTATTATAATGGGGATATTTATAACAAAGATTCCCTTAAAAACAAGTTTGCAGTCTCTCGGGACACTTCCAGTAACAGTGTGACCTTACGGGGACAGAACATGCAGACTGAAGACACAGCTGTGTATTACTGCGCTCGTGAAGCACACTGACACAACAAGCTGCAGCGCTGCACAAAAACATCATCTCCATCACAACTCAGTTCTGTATTTAAATAATAACCACATTTTATAGATTTGGATAATTTAATCATTTAAGTATTCATTCAAAAGTACCTCTCTCCCTTTACCAATCACAGTGCCAACAGTCAACATTGAAGAGTTCTGACCAATGCACAGACGATCCCTTCTTTATTTACGGAGACATATAACAATTGGTCTCTTGCTCAAACAAAAAAAACAAACCTGATCAACGAGCTTGATCATGACGCTGAGGGTCATCCAGTACTACAGCTTAATTACTGAATTGATAAACATTTCCTGAAATCTCACCTCTTTTCTTAAACACAAAAATCAGAATTCAGTCTACTGTACATTCACAATTTCTTTATTTTTTGCAAAACCAAGCAGTTGTCACTTAATATTTAAACACATTTCAAGACACTGTCTCAATTTCTCCATATTTCAGCCACAAAATGAAACGTTAACTACAATTTCTTAATGTAAGAGTACGACTATTCAAATTCAAACGACTAATTAAAATAATTACAGTAAGGCTTTTTGTAGATTTAATCAAATTTCTTGTGGTAGATTTTTGGTAGATACTTTGCTCAACTAGGATTTTTTGGATGATCTTTCTGTTCTGTGAAAAGTATATACACATTATATTGTACTTTATGCACATTTCACTGTATAGCTACATGAATATAAGACAAAACATTACACTGTAGAGTAGATTTATGTTTTCTGTAGATATCCACAGAAACATAGTATACCATATGGTACTGTATACCATAATTAGGGTAGAGAATACTGTAAAATTCCTCTAGTGGTACCTATTCTTAATAATGAGGTAAGCTATTCTCTTGCCTACCAACGGAAAAAATCAGCTGTTTGGATTAATGTTGTTGATACTGTACATGAGTTCAAGCTTTTAGAACTGTGTGCATAGTTTTATTACGTATATGAACTACTGTCAGTCGATTCCTGTTCATTTACTGTACATCTCTCTGCATTGCACTTGTCCACATGGACTCCTGGTACAAATGAGCTAGCAGGACTAAAAACCCTCTGTATTACAAAAATCTACAGACATCAGTATAATGTTTAATTTTTGGCATCAACCTTAATTTATTTATTGTCCTAAGATGAACATATGGTTAATGTGCTAAGGTTGTTGAATCTGATCTTTGTAAATAGTGTTTACATTTGGGAAATTTCACAAATTCATCTAAAAAAAAAACAAACGAAAAAAAAAAAAAAAACACGGTTCTGCAGGAAGAGAAATAAAGTGTACAATTCTGTGCACCCATAGGGGACAGAAGATAACTTCTATATAAAACTCCTGAAAGTCGAGGATATGTTTAAATAATCTGTTTGACGAGCTCCAGTCAGTATAACATTTTTCCATACATGCAGTTTTGAACACAACAGTATTTTGTGCTGTTACAGAATGAGAGCTATACAGGTATTCACTGTAATAGAAAACAGACCTTAATTCAATAACACTTGCACATTTGACTTTAAAATCTAAATATTCATACAAAAATAAATATCAGGGTTTCCTAGTCTCTGTCCAAAGACAAATGGATTAACTTTGACATAAAATATTTTGAGAATGTGTATGCATGATGCTCTGTGATTTAATTTAAGGCCATATTTATATGTTTTCATTTCTTAACAAGCGTGTGTGTGTGTGTGTGTGTGTGTGTGTGTGTGTGTGTGTGTGTGTGTGTTTAATTCATTACATTGTAAATTCTCTGCCCATATGCCTCTTTTACAATTCCTAAAGATTTATTGTGCTTGAATCCTCCCACTGTGAACAGGTATGCAAATACAGGCATCAGGGCTGGATGTCACTCTATTGATGCAGTGAAATAGTGCCTGTTAAACTCTGGAGAACACAGTGCAAACAACACACACCATGTTCTCTACATCTCTTCTGCTCCTGCTGATAGCTGCTTGCTGTCAGTGTTTTACAAATTTATGAATTTACTACAATTTTAATAAACGTGCAGCATACTGTGTAACATGTGAGATATCACTGTGTGTTTTCCTCCACAGATGTGCATGGTGAGAACCTGACTCAGCCTGATGCCATGACAGTCCAACCTGGCCAGAGTCTATTAAAGAAAAAACACTAAAAATGATTACACAGAGCAGAAAAAAGAAAAAATACTTAAAAAATATTAGCATACATTATATACATGGGTTGGACAATGAAACTGAAACACTGGCCATTTTAGTGTTGGAGGTTTCATGTCTAAATTTGACCAGCCAGAGCAGCGTGTGAAGGTTTAATTAGTAGTAATAGCTCAGTTCCTCATTTTGCTTCAACACACCATGATCTCAACATCCCTATTGCTGCTGCTGGCAGTCATACACTGAAAGTATTTTACAATTACAGATATATAATATAAATTAAGCTTATAGCATTACTTTATTTTCTTTAACAGGTGTTCACTTTGTTGAGCTGACCCAGCCTGCATCCTCAGTATTAATCCCTGGTAAGTCACTGACTCCTGTGAAGTGTCTGGATACTCAGTAACTGATAGTACGTCTCGGGTCACTTAGCTGTAACCCTATTGTCTGATAAAGTGGAAATGAGATGCTGCGTGAAAACGCTATGGGAACATCACTTTGTTATCCGGTTGTGAAGCCTGTGTATGTCAAAACCGCCAAATACTTCGGCTTATAACCTCTGTCAGGTGACGTCACCGAATAAAGTGCACCTGCAGGTTATAAATAGGAGTGAACTGGAAACATCCTCACGTCAATTTTGTCTGAAGGACGTCCAGGCATGCTAGCAGTGCGGCATTGAAATGCAGCATCTCGTTCCCGCTTTAACAGGGAACAGGGTTACAGCTAAGTAACCCGAGACATTCCCTTTCAAAAGCTACACTCGATGCTGCGTGAAAACGCTCTGGGAACGAGAATACCAACGCTGACGCACTGCAAGCGTCTGGACCTCCAGGTTGTGGAGTGTGTGCGCACAATAGCCAAGGAGGTCTCAGACCTAGCTCTGGGATGCTGATTCAAGGATCACAATAAACAATAAACTGTCAGGCACGGTAGGGGGCGTGGTGGATCCAAGTGCAGATGCAGAAGATGTGCTACGAGGAGTAGTTGAGTTTTGGAGTGCTTGTGACTGACTGTGTTGACAATATGGAGGTTCAAAGCCTTGGCGTGAATTCCAAGCCGCAGTGTGAGCGGCGAAAGCCTCAATGGAATGCGGAAGCACAGATTGCCGGCACGAGAGCGTCGAGGCGAGCGGCAAGGTGCGTGACGTCAGCCTT
>QMIH01001643.1:17981-42695 GCA_003987875.1 Clarias batrachus | reverse complement strand
TAAACTGAGGCTGGTAAGGCGCACAATAAACTGGCATTGTCGTGGTGTCTGAGCGTGACTTAAATAGGCAGGTGAAGTGATCAGTGATACAGAGAACAGGTGTGGAGAGCGGGAATTGAGGCGGTGAAAWGAAAGGAGTGGTTAGGAATATGGAGTGGGCATGCTCAGGTGGTCATGGCGAGGCTGTGGCTTGATGTGGCGTGACAATAAACTATCTAAAAATCTAACAACAAACAAGTGCGGAGAGGATTGATCAATTGAAGCGTCTGTCGTTAGCGTCTTATGACTACAAGACAGACCCAAGGTGGGACCCAAGGTCAGAAACCGAGGTCTGAACCACATAGTAAGGGTACGAATCCCCGGTGTGTAACCCTTATTAGACTCTGGGCATTGGCCCTTGAGTGAAATCCCCTGGCTCTTAGCCACAACTGAAAACACACTCATGTGCAGAAGGCCCAAAGGTATCAAAGATCTTTGAAAGTAATGAAGAGTCACTTTCTGGCCTAACTTGAATTCCTTCAGGGTGTTGGAGGATGGGTTTGACACAAGCGGGAAACAGCTGTGCCCACTTTGTAATCGAATCCCATGCGACACCCAAATATGTTGTCAGGAAAGAGAATGCCTTTCGTGGCGTTGAGTCTCAATCCTAAAGACTGGAGATGAGCTAGGATGACATCCCGATGTCGAAGCGCTAACTATTAAGACTGAGCTAGGATCAGCAAATCGTCTATACAATTCAGAAAACGGATGGCCTGGAATCATACAGCCAGCGCTGCATCCGTGCATTTTATATGTGTGGGGTGACAGGACTAGGCCAGATAGAAGGACCAGATACTGGTAAGCTTCGCCCGCCAAAGCAAACCTCAGGAACCTCCTGTGTTGTGGCAATATTTCTATCTGAAAACATGTCATTCAGGTTGACCTCTGGTTGACTTTGAGAAACAATAATTTTGGCTGTCAACATTTTGATATTCAGCCCAAGAATATGTAAAATTAGAATTTTTACACCCCCGTGGTCCTGGGCACGTCAACCTCAGGACTTCCTTTTTGGCGGAGAAAATATTCCTCAGGGACCGGTCTTTTTTTTTTTTTTTCTTTTTGAGGCAAATTGTGAAGCGCCATACCCTGTCAATACGAGGGGGTAGCTGGCTCGGCACACTCTCCTTCTGCGCCTCACACCTCGTGGGGACCGGACCTGGTCGGGACTGGGTGGCCGACAGTCCCGACAGCTGAGCATGGCAGTGGAGAAACCTGACAGAGGTCTGCTTGTAGAGCTTCGCCTCCCGAAACCTAGTGGCGGCAGTGTTTATAGCGTTGCCAAAGAGGCCAGAAGGCGAGAGGGGGGGCATCAAGGAAGAAAACGCGATCCCTGACCTCGATGCCTGTGAGGTTAATCACAGATGTCTCTCCGTGTCGACCACGGCAGCCATAGAACGGACAACAGCACAGGCCGTCTGCTTGGTAGCACGGAGAAATAAATCTGTGGCTCGGCGCCGTCAATAGACCCGCCAGTGCTCAGAACTCTCAGCAGGTGAGCCTGGTATGCCTGCAAACCCGCCATGGTGTGCAGGGCAACACCAGCCTGACCTCCTGCCTGAAAAGCTTTCCCCACCAACAAAGATGTTAGTCTACACGGCTTGGTGTGCAGTGTGGGCTTTTTCAGCTAGTATGAGCTCCCAGGAGAGAGATAGCTCGCAAGGGTCTCTTCAATCTGGGGTATCATTATAAAACAGGGAATGAATAAGGCTTATTCCATGAAAGAGTTAACTCGTCATGGAGGTCGCCAAAAAAAGGGCGGGGGGGACACTCGTTGAGGAAATTATTATTATTTTTTTTATTTTTATTTTTTACATTTATTTATTTTTGCAGCGAGACAGGAAATCTATTCTGCCCCTTCACAAAAAGTGCCAGAGTGCGCTTGAGAAGTGGACGCTAAAACTTCCTGATCCGGCGAGAGTGCGAAAGAAAGGGGGAATTTCGTCTCGTGCGCGTCTGCTCGATCGGCGCGCATTTCCATGGAAGCAAATGAGGAATCTCTTCCGTCTGCTCACAAGAAGCGCCGGGGGAATGCGCCGCAGCTCGCGGTTTCTCTTTAAAGAAAGCGAGCTGCGCGCGAAGCGCCCTAATAGGGAGATCGCAATGCTTGCACTTTCCTTGAAACCCAAGCACTCAAAGAAAAAGTTGTGGAGATCGCCCTCCGAAAGAAATCACACGGAGGCACGCATCTCTCAACCAACTCTTGCCATTATCGGTAAGTAAAGTTTTTTTCTTTCCTACCGTAATTCTGTTGCACACACACACACACACACGCAAACACAAAGCGGTCCTGAAGACAAAAAGATCTGAGGATGTTTCCGGTTCACTCCTATTTATAACCTGCAGGTGCACCTTATTCGGTGACGTCACCTGACWGAGGTTRTAAGCCGAAGTATTCAGTGGTTTTGACATACACAGGCTTCACAACCGGAGAACAAAGAGATGTTCCCATAGCGTTTTCACGCAGCATCGAGTGTAGCTTTTGAAAGACTACAGGTAAAAACTGAAAAGCAGGTTTCAGATTTTCACAGATACATCCAGAAACACAACAACATTAACAGGACAGAACATGCAGACCGAAGACTACGGGGCCCAAAATGGCAAATGATCTCTCCTTTGTAAGTGTATGTTCTTTCATATGTGTCTAAGTTTTTTCCTGTTATATTTTTTTCCTTGTGTAATGGTATTGTTTTTCCCATGTATTTGTATGGTTTGTCCAGTATAATGATATTATTTTTTCAACTATGGATAAAAATGCATGATATAAATATTTTTTTTAGATACACTGTATTTCAAATGTTACGCGCATTGTTCATATGTGTACTTTAATTTGTTGGTCATTTATGAGATACTCTTATTTTTGAACAAACACATATTCACAGTACATACATGTAAGTTGACATTATTCATAAGACTACATGTTTTTAAATACTTGGGATTCTTATTTAACCCATTGCATTAAGCTGTTAAACAGGACACCCTGGTTATGTCTGCAGATCACACTTGAAGCATTCAGGTTGTAAATTTATCCCAGATTTCAGCTCATCTTCCCCATGAAACGTCAGGTCAGGTCAGCAACATCAGCAAAATAGTTGGTGGTAGTGTTTGAGCTTACACTCCTTCTGGAATGTGTAGATAATTGTCTTCTTTACAACTTGTTAGGTCCACAGTCTTCCCCATGGTCAAAGTGAAATATTCAAATTTTTTTACATACTGGAAATGGGTAATGAATCTTTTCATTAAAGTAAAAAGTTTAACTTTTTAAATTACTAAAAAAAAAAAAAAAAAAAAAAAATTGGGATGATATTCTAATTTATGGAGATGCACTATAAGTAAATGTATGCAGAGGTCTTTGTTTTACAATTGAAGGAGTCCTGTAAAATGTTTAAGAACCTCTGCTTTAACTGCTGAACATACAGGTATGGTATTAATGTATTCATAAATATTATGGAATATGTTGTTCGAACTGAAACACATCGTCTCCAGTATGCTTCAGTTAGCAGAAAAACATTAATGATGCTTAAATCACATACTGTATATAAGCCTGTAGCATCACACAGAGTGGAGTAACGTCTGATTCTATTCATTTGCACCATTTCTTTACATGCACTTTAACGGTTTTACTAAAGAATAAGCAAACTGGAAATAAATACTCAACTATAAATTACATTAAACACTTTATTTATAAATTAATAATGTACATGTACAGTCAGTCACAAAAGTGAGTACACCCCTCACATCTCTGCAAATATTTTATTATATCTATTTCATAGGATAACACTGCATAAATGACTCTTTGACACAATGAAAAGTAGTCAGTGTAAAGTTTGTATAGCAGTGTAAATGTATTGTCCCCTCAAAATACCTAAAAATACATCCAACACTGAATACTGGCAACAAAAGTGAGTATACCCCTAAGTGAAAATGTACAAATTGAGCACAATTAGTCATTTTCCTTCCCCTTTGTCATGTGACTCATAAGTGTTACACGATCTCCAGGTGTCACCAGATAGCAGGTGAGTTAAATTTTGTATAAAAGCTCTTCCATCATCAAACTGATTTCTACACCAGCTTTAAAAGGTGAGTGCAAGGTGAGTGCTCAGAAGTATTCACCTCTCTTTTCAGGAAGACCACTGAGCACATCTTAATAAGGGGACAGGGACACGCATGTCTGTCTCTTCATGGTCATGATGTGTCAGATTAAAGTTATTTCTGGGACCATTGTGAGTTTTTCTTTCATTGACCGAAGGGTACCAACAATTTTGTCCACGTGTGTATATTACAAGTAGTATAAACACATATTTAATGAACATTGAACAGCAAACAAACTTTACCGCAGTTGTTTAATGGTCTAAATGTCACTGCCATTTACACTCAACTCTGCATTTTCCCCATACATTCCAATAGTATTAGCACTACTACAAAGTTATCATTAGTGCCATCCAATGTCCAACATCCAATTAATTTTATATATTAAACATTACCTGGTAAGTGTGTCAAGTTGCAATTTTAGTGGAAATTATAATGTTATCACATTATAATTCACTGTATATTCCATCATGATAAGCTGATAGAAGCTGATATCCAGCAGGGTTCCGTTTTCAGTTGCATTTTGACCTCAGTCCCATAGTCCTTTGCACATTAGCTTTTAGCCTGCAAAATACAGGAGAAAGAGAGCTCCCTCACAAGAAAAAGTAACTAAGCTCAAACGGGAAGACTCATACACTTACACGGAAAAAGTCATTCATTTACAAGGAAAAAAAATACACTTACAATTAGAAAAAAAACATACACATTCTAGAAGCGTGTTCGTATATCAAAACACTCGTAAACCGAATCATATTTAACCATAGAAAATAATGGAAACTCAAATTATTCTTTTTTCCCCCCAAAAAATAAGTACATAAGAATAATTAATACAATATGTAAAGTAAAAATAAAACAAATTAACCTGCACTTTACCTTAAAAAAAAAAGTAAAAATGAATCCCGACAGGTAAGTGTTCTTTGTTTGTGTGTGTTTGTGTGTGTGTGAAGCTAAAATAAGAAGAGAGGAGGATTGAGCCCCTCCCCTCTCCCTCTTCTCGTCTTATACTGTAACTCTTCCTCATCTCGTATTTGATTTTCACACACACGTGCACACAACGAAAACAAACATGAAATCTCTCTAATTACACTCGAATGAGCGACACACTAACGGAATCACTGCTTAATTTTAAACACACAATTGTTAACAAAAATACATTCTGCAAAGACTGTTCATTTTGAGCCATCATTAAGCTCGCCATTGTATAGAATATCTAATAATCAGTTAAAGTAAATCCAATAAGTGGATTTAGGAATAACACAGCATGTTTACATCAGTGTCTTTAACACACAATCTGCAGTCTGTTCTACGGTGGCCGTGAAGTGCAAAACAAATTAACAAAACCAAAAACAACATAACATTCAAAGACAAAATAACAAATTCAAAACCAAATTAACAAATCGGAAAACAAAATAACAAAACCCGAAACTAATTGTTAATTTGGTTTTGAATTTGTTATTTTGTTTTGGGTTTTGTTAATTTGTATTGCACTTCTCAGCCAGTCAGATACAAACCGGAAAAGGTAGGTATAGTTTGCGAATTAAATTCTTGCCGCTGATTGGACGAGAAGTATGTCACTCAAGATAAACAGGAAGTAGGAAATCGTGTCTCTAATTTTGTTTCTTGTG
Source organism: Clarias batrachus (assembly GCA_003987875.1). Lineage (NCBI taxonomy): Eukaryota > Metazoa > Chordata > Actinopteri > Siluriformes > Clariidae > Clarias > Clarias batrachus. Next base: position 36,945 of record QMIH01001643.1, on the reverse strand, counting down.
TGTTCTGCTTCATTTTAACACCATTTTTTCGGTGTGCAAAACTAATAAAATAATTAATTTTTTCATTAGAAAGCAAAGAAATGTAATTTATTCAACGTTACTTTGAGGACGGACATTCGTATGCTATGATTTTTGATATGCTGATGACATATCACGGTATAAAGATTAGTTTGCGAACTGCTGTGTCTCTTTTAAAAGAAAAAGAAAATTCCACATGAACTGCAAAAATTTGGCAGAACGCCATATTTGAAACCACAATAAGGTCAGTACATGTTTGCACATTCATACACACACAAATCTACCGCCGCTACAGTACTTCCTCTATATCTTGAGTGACAGATGTTTCGTCCAATCAGCGGTAACAATTTATTCGCAAACTATACCTACCTTTTCCGGTTCGTTTCTGAACGGCCGAGAGGTGCAAACCAAATTAACAAAACCAAAAACTAAATAGCAAATTCAAAACCAAATGAACAAAACCGAAAACAAAATAACAAACTAAAAATCAAAATAGCAAAATAACAAATTAGTTTTGGATTTTGTTACTTTGTTTTTGAATTTTTTATTTTGATTTGGGTTTTGTTATTGTGGTTTTTAATTTGTTATTTTGTTTTCATTTTGTTAACTTGTTTTGCACTTCTCGGCCACCGTACTGTTCTCATAGTTTGAGGTCCAATATTTAAAACAACACAAGGGGGCAGCAGAGTTCAGCAAATATACTGCTATACTATAAATACATGACTCCAAAAAAAAAAAAAAAAGTCTTTTACATTTAACATACAGTATAATCGAGTTTTTGGTTGCTTACAGTTTTTTTGTATTCCAAACATTAAATTAACTTTTGTTATGTTTGCTGTATTGAGCTGTCTGGTTTCTCAGTAGTAACCCCTAGTCATTCACTGATTCTGACCTGTAAAGTGTCTGAATATTCTAAAATAACACAAAATACAAATACTGTGACTCAATTTGACAACTTTATAGATGCTGAAAGACCATAATGGAAATACAACACAATTTTAGAGCACAGACATTTATGATGACTTAAATTAAAATTTGTCTGCAAAACTTTATGTTTATAGGAATGTAGTTTAAAGTAATTGTTTCATGGTTTCACAATCACTCTTATACAGCCACCTATGTTTTTTTTGTTTGTTAAAAAAAAAAGAACTTTGCCTTTTTGTCAGCAATTTTAAATAACCTACAGTACATCCCCCATACAACTGTACTTATGTCTGAGCTAAAAATCTAAATGTTTCTTACAGTCTATAACTCCTTTACCGGCAATAATCCGTGTTTTAAATGACTAGCTGATATTTCAAATCGATGTTTTAATTTAATTAATATGTAAAGAAAGGTGGGTGCATTCCAGATGAATTCTGGGAGTGGTGAATTCATCAGTTACATTTTGCTCAGTACAGACCGTAGATTCATGCAGCTTATCAATGAGAGTGGTGTCAGGAGATTATCAATAATCACTGAGAAAGTGGATGTGAACACCTTATCTCATCAATATGATGTTTTAGTAACATGACAAAATAGAATTTTACAACTTTGTTATAATGTAAGGCCCACAGTTAACCCTTATTTATATAACTTATTAAAGCAATAAATTATAGAAAGAAATGGTTATGGATAAATTGTTGCATGTTGTCGTGAATTGTGTTTTTTTATTATAAATAATAAAAATAAATAAAGTGCATAGACACCTGTCTCCTTATTTGTTAAAAGCTTCATAATTACAGTAATCATGTAAATACCTTTTCATGTAATCATCAAAAAGCATGTGAACCTTCTCGAATTTCATCATTTTTTGCATTAATAAGTTATAAAATGTGATTGGATCTTCATCTAAGTCAAGAGAATTGACAATTAAAATATGTCTAAAATATGCACATTATATAGTATGCGTTATTTATTATGCATGTTAATATAATGTTAATATTAATATATAATTTGCAGCATTATACATAATTATTATTAATATGTATTTGTGAAATGCATGGACAAATCTTCAGGATGAAGAATTTTGTGAGAACCTTTTTGTGGTTGTTTTGTGGTATAAAGATTTTAAAAAAAAATCACATTCATCAAGATAACTGTAACTCTGCTTTATTCCACTACATTGTTTCTCATACAGCACACCTGCTATGTTTTATTCCTTACCTAATGTTGTAATGTTCTATTGTGTTTTCTTATTGTTTGATTAAGACATGGCACAGTGTTCCATATTATTATGCAAATTTATTTTTCTATTTAATATCCTTTTTTTGAGTTCCAAGATGTGGAGATTGTCTTTAATCTTTTATTTTAGATGAGCAGTGTCTCTATGCAAATGTCCTTACACCTTGTACATATACTGTATTTAAGCAATCAAGACCAAGAGCTTTTACTTATTCTACTTCAACCCACCATGAACTCTACACCACTACTGCTGCTGCTTCTGGCAGCCAGACAGTGTAAGTGTTTTGCATTTAATATCTTATACATTGTTTTGGTTAATTATAGATTTTAATGTTTGCTTTTCTTTAACAGGTGTTTACTGTGTTGAGCTGATTCAGACCGGATCTACAGTAGTAACCCCTGGCCAGTCACTGACTCTGACCTGTAAATTGTCTGGATATTCATTAACTGATAGCAGCTACTGTACAGAATGGATACGACAACCTGCAGGAAAAACCCTGGAGTGGATCGGAGGGATAAATAATATTGGTGTAACTGCATACAGTGATAAACTGAAAAGCAGGTTTGAGATTTCCAGAGACACGTCCAGCAACACATTAACATTAACAGGACAGAACATGCAGACTGAAGACACAGCTGTGTATTACTGCGCTCGCAACCCACAATGAGACAAATCAACAACATCCCTGTACAAAAACCCCTCAGTCCAGAAAACTGCTTACTGTACATCAGAAAAACAAAGTTTTATTTTGCTGTGTGTTGCATCATGTTGTTCAATTTACAATGGATAAAGCCCTGACTGAACTGTGCTTATCATTTTTTAAAATCTCTGGTCATTTTCTAAGGCGGCACGATGGTGTAGTGGTTAGCACTGTCACCTTGCACTGCCAGGGTCTGGGTTCGATCCCCGGCCAGGCTCGATTCCCGTCTCTGTGTGCATGGAGTTTGCATGTTCTCCCCGTGCTTGGTGGGTTTCCTCCGGGTACTCCGGTTTCCTCCCACAGTCCAAAGACATGTAGATTAGGCTAATTTGTGTTCCCAAATTGCCCATAGTGTGTGAATGAGTAAGTGTATGTGTGTGTGTCTGTGCCCTGCGATGGATTGGCACCCTGTCCAGGGTGTACCCTGCCATGTGCCCTAAGTCTCCTGGGATAGGCTCCAGGCCCCCCTGTGACCCTGAATACAGGATTAAGTGGTATAGATGATGAGTGAGTGAGAGTGGTCATTTTCTATTCCAGAAAACCATGAATAAGAAACTGAACAATGTCCAAACACTTACAGTACAGCACTGCACAAGCACCAGCTTCCAACATTCTGCTTAACGACAAAAGATTCTGATAGCAGCAGGAGAACATCCTCTCCTCCTGAGCTTCTTCCCAGGTACGCTTTTAGGACGGGTCAGGGGACCTCATGCGTCGACGTATTTCCTCGCAAACTGGCAGCGCAGTCTCGCGAGAGTTGAGCCTGGAACCAACACAGTCAGTGGGGCAAATAAAACATATCGTGGTACATTTACGGGTCACAGCTGCTTTCTGTTAAGATGCTTAATCCATTTAGCCCTTATAAAAAAAAAAAACTTTATGTAGCTGCGCTCAATGTGTAACATTCACTATGTGAGGAAATTATACTTATAGCAATGTTTTAGATCTCTTCTGGCAAAGTGACATATTTATTCATTATGTCTGTTAAACTTGATCCTTACACACCATCCTTACTGTACTTAGATTACAAAGGAAATATATACATTTTAACAATTAACATAATAAAACAATAACATTTTGTTGTACATTGTATAATGATAAAGGCTTCTTCTTCTCCTGTGGGCTCCCTGTCTACATATGTATGTCTGCCTGGACATGGAAAAATACAAAGCTGAGTCGTGCAGCAAATGCTAAAATCGATCACAAGGGGAGGCGACTGAAGAAGCGTTCAGCGTCCACTCTGTCATTCTGCTCACCTCTACCATTCACCAGCCTTGTGCCCACATGCCAGCAGGGTACTGCCCACAGACATGCACATGCATCCTTTCCTTTTTTTCTTCTTCTTCCCTCCTTTAAATCCTTTTCTTCCCTAATAGTCTCAATAAAATGATCCCTTTTCCATAAGTCCTTACTTCATGTCAGTGTTTGTGGGGTCGAGCATGCATCAAATGTGTTACACAGTATATACTGTATATTCTGATCTGTGTAAAGTGGATGTTGGTATCAGTAATGGAAACTCCACACACTCAGCTCAGTACAGAACACACACCTGCAGGGAGAGAAACAAAGTGTAAATGTTGTTGCACCTGCAGAGGGCGGTAGCTCTCACTTCTGCTGAAATAAAACTCAGGAAACTTGCTTTTAAAGAAAGCTTTTTCTAAAGTTTTCTCTAAAAAACAGCAGCAATAGCAAACTATACAATTCAGCTCACACAACTTAATCATGTATATTATAAACACTTACTATATATAGACAGTACCTATGAAAACATCTAAGCAAATTGAACTATAAAAATGACTATTTTCATATGTAAAAAAATAATAATAATAAAATGACATTTTAAGGTAAAAAGCAATTTCTTACTCTTTATATAAAATATGTTACTCGATAATTATGAACTGTCTCGAGAAAGAAGTCACAGAGATCATATTCTTCATAATTAGATTCATATTCTGAAGTTTTACCTGATCCTGAAGATCTTAATGTGTATCTGCATGATTTTATTTCATTGGCTTGCTGCCCTAAAAATAAATATTCAGATAACTGCATAAACAAGTCAGTGCTCTTAATGTTCCTATTAAAATGTACTCAATCATAAAAGAAATAAATAATTACCTTCTTTATTTGTCCATTTATCTAGATATCCAATGTACATTTAATTATTAAATACAGAATATAAATAATATTAATAACAGCATAATGAATTTATTACACATGAGAAACTGATGCCAAGAAGAGAAATGTCACATGACTGTGATTTACAGAACACATTACTTCTCTGTAATATTTATGTAAATCTCCATCTCCTGTAATATTATCAGCGTGTTTATCTGGAGATGAAGCGGTTCTCATTAGTCCTCCTTCATCACAAACATGTTCACTTCAGCTCCACTGCTGCTGCTGGCTCTCGTCCCCTGTGAGTGTTTGAGTTTAAACTTCATTACTTCATCTAAACATGTGAGTTTATAATTTTTTTTTGTTTCCTTTCACAGATGTGTTCTGTGCTACTGAGCTCATCCAGCCAGACTCAGTGGTTATAAAGCCAGGAGAGACTTTAACCATCACCTGTAAAGTGTCTGGAGCTTCGATCACTGATAGCAACAGTCACTATGGAACACATTGGATTCGACAACCTGCAGGAAAAGCTTTAGAATGGATCAACACCATTTATTTTAACGGGGAAATTTATAGCACAGACTCACTTAAAAACAAGTTTGCTGTCTCTCGAGACACTTCCAGTAACAGCGTGATCTTACAGGGACAGAACATGCAGATTGAAGACACGGCTGTGTATTACTGCGCTCGCCGCCCCCCACTGTGGTACTTTTGCTTAGATGTCAATACAAAAACATGTGTGGTGTAGTGAAAAACTGTGTGTTAGATTTAAGAATAAAATAGTAATGATACAAACGCTTGTATGTTGTTACTTTATATTTTAGCTCCATGTGAGAAGTGTTCAGAGTTCTCAATTTGAGAATTGAGAGCAAGACGTAAACATTAAAAACATCTTTGTTGACTTTTTGTGTGCCACTGGAGGGCAGTCTGTGCAAACTCACCCATCTCAACCGTGACTGCTATAACTGCATCCAGAATCATGTCGTTATTTACATTAAACATACTTACATTTACATTTAGGAACATGCGCCATGTTGGTTACATGGAAATTCACATGAATTTAAACCAGCAAGGTGATCAACTATTTTATCTTGATTTTATCACTGACCATATTTTTTAATCTCTTTCTCCTTAGCCTTATATTATGTGGACAGGCTCTCATACTGTAAAACCCCCTACTGTATGTAGTCACTTAATTAAATACATTGGGGAAAGAAACTTTATTGTTGAGAAAGTTATGTGACTTTGAAACAAAACTGTGAGTTATAAATCAGTAAATCAGGTGTTTACACTGCTTTACACCACAGCACTGCTGAATTGACCAATCTGATTAAACAGTAGCTTTGGTGGCTGTATTTCATGTCACATATCATTGCTATAGTAACTTTCAGAGAGACCTGTGACATGGATAATTAAAAAAAAAAAAAAGTTTAAAAAAAGTATGTACTGTACACTGTAAAGTGATATGCGTGTTTTTTTCTTCATTTATTGTCATTCAGTGCTTATGTTAACAGTTTCAGATAGTAGAACTCAAAGAGCAAACTCTTCTGTCCTGAAGAAGTCTACAAAATGGTGACACCGAGTACTCCTTCCATAAATATTCCATAAAAATATTTTTAGAGAAGGCTTTATTATATCCTTGACCTTTTGTATTGTTAAATAGCAGCATATTTTCTAATCAGTTTTACTACTTTTCTATGAAACCCTGTCCACATAATATAAGTTCCTGAGGACTTCCATAACTAAATAAAATAAATGAATAAATCGAGAAAGTGTGCTTTAATTTTGTCACAAACAGTCAGATTCACCTGATATACACTATACAGTTTCTTTTTTTGTGTGAACTTTGAGTTAGAACAGGAAAAAAAAAAATCCTAAAAAAAATAAAAAAAAAAAATATATATATATATATATATACACACACACACACAGTATACAGGTATGTAAGTAAGTGACTAACTTAAATTAAGTAACCATATCTGTATGTGCACGTGTGTGTGTGCGCGTGCTTCTTTATCATATCCACAGTTCATGTAATTGGGTCTTGTTTTCATGAATGGTTTGTTTTGTTCATACTTTACATAGTAAATCATTTGCATTTACCTCTTTTACAATTCTTAAACATTTACTGTGCTTGTGAATCCTACAGTAGCATCATTACCAGATATGCAAATACAAGCATGGTGGGTTTATCACTCTATTTATGTGATGTGATGGTCTCTATTAAGCTTTGAAGAACAGTGGAGACCCCAGCACAAACAACACACCATGTTCTCTACAGTTCTACTGCTCCTGCTGGTAGCTGCTTTCCGTAAGTGCTTTATCAAATTTATACACGTACTACAATAATAATAAATGTGCAGCATACTGTATAGTGTGTATGAAATCACCATGTGTTTTCCTCCACAGATGCCCATGGTGAGCAACTGACTCAGCCTGCTGCCATGACAGTCCAGCCAGGCCAGAGTCTCTCCATCCCCTGTAAGGTTTCATATTCAGTTACAAGCTGGTCTACAGCATGGATCCGACAACCTGCAGGAAAAACTTTAGAGTGGATTGGGTATATCAGCTATGGTGGGAGTTTATATTATAGCGACAAACTGAAAAATAAGTTCAGCATCTCCAGAGACACTTCTACTAACACAATAACAATTCGAGGACAGAATCTGCAAACTGAAGACACAGCTGTGTATTACTGCGCAAGAGACACAGTGACACAGAACAGTGGATTCTCCTTACAAAAACCTCATGAGACATGCAATAAACATCCTCTCCCTGCAACAAATAAACATCCCCATCAGATTTTACTGTCATTATTTGGAATGAAGTTTTAACAGCTTATGTCATTGAAAAATGACAATCAGTAATTTTCATAAAAAAATTTAATACAAAACATTCTTTAAAATCTATATATTTATTCATTAATTTATTCATTTATTTATTAATTATTTTTTACAGAATATTTAATGAACATTGAAACTAAATGTTTAATTAGTAAATTTAAGAATAATACAAAATGTGTCCAACAATGTGCAACAGTCTGCTTTCACAGGTTGAGGAATAATTACTTAAAAACACAAAATGAAAAAATGAAGTGAAAATAAACTTTGCCTGAAAGTAGATATTCGGCAACCTTCAGCAGCACACGTGCATTGTAGCTTTAACAAGTCGTCAACAAACTAATAGCCATCTCAGTCCCAATACACACCTACAGTCTCAACCAGATTTCTGGCTAGATTTCTACTCAATTCAATTCAACTTAATTCTATTTGTATAGCACTTTTAACAATGGCCATTCTCACAAGGCAGCTTTACAGAATCAAAAGAAAATTATAGAAATTTGTATGAAATGTGAAAATGGGTATGAATCAAAATTATTTGATCGTCCCTGATGAGCAAGCTGAGGTTCACAGTGGCAAGGAAAAATCCCCATTTGCAGGATAACAGATAGCAGGAATTGTTGTACAGTCATACAGTGTGTTAGGAAACTGGAGGTTCAATATAACATTTGAATTTTTTTAGTTAATGTGGAGTCCAGTTTGTTATTGGAGGCTCAGGTAGACTTTATTAAATTTCAGTCTTGAACTATTGAGTGACTGCAGTCACAAGTCTTCATCAGTCAAGGCCAGGACCGTCATCATGGTAAAGTGGAACAGTCCCCAGTCACCACACGCATCGCAAGCAGACCACACGGGCTTACATGCAATGCCAACCAGAATAATTATAGAATTGAGACAGGTCCACAGGAAAGAAGGGGTCTGGATCACTGGCAGCTCAGAAGTGGCATAGGTAGTATGACAGAGAGAGACAGGGAGAGAGACAGAAAGAGAGAGAACAAGAAAGAGAAGAGAGATACAGTAACAGTTAGGTACTGTATGGTCACAGTCACATAGTATATAAGGTGAATGTATGATGCAGAGTGCAAGCAGGTAGGACTAACTATGACAGCGTAACTTAAAGGAAAACCCAGAAGGAAACACAGACATGAGGGCTCCCTGAGATGTAAAGCAACCAATCACTTCACTGTCAGCAAACCTGAGTGAACAATGAGAGTGGGGAGGACAGCATCTGAACATACCAGTTCACCAAAATACTCTACGTCCATGAGTCCCCCAGATCTGCTCCTTTATCTAAGGCTAATCTATTCACAAAAATGCTTGGCTAAATAAATACGTTTTTAGCCTAGACTTAAACAATGAGACTGTGTCTAAGTAGTGAACATTAATTAGAAGGATATTCCAGAACATTCCAAACCTATTTGTATGACTATCTGTTAAGAACACGAAATCTGTTCACTTCAAATAATGTATTCAAATTCTTACATTCTTTCTCTTTTCTCAGAACTTCACCATATCTGCAATCCTCCCCACATTATTCCATTCATTTAAATTTATAGCATCCATTATATATGTCTCTGTGTAAAATGTAGAGCAACTGTAGCATATTAGAACAAGTGCCTCTGTGTCATCCTTGAGGCTGGAACTATTCTCAGAGTCTTTCACACTCTGAGCACAGCACCTGCTACTTTGATGAGAAATGTTTGTTTTACATGATTGTCCAGGTATTTAGCACATTGGGTTAATGTTAAGATAATTCACTGAACTTTTAAACAGAAAAAAAAAAAATGTAACTAATCAGTTAGTAAACCTGAGTGTGAGGTGACATGACAATTGATGATGCAATTTATGCAATATCTTTCCTATGTCTTTAACAATGAGGACATCTGTGTGTCAAAACAATCCTACAGAGACACCTGATATAAATAATAGGACTAAAAAAACCCTCTGTATTTAAAAAATAAATAAAATTACATCACCATAATGGTTCATCTTTGACAGCACTATTAAATTATTTATTGTACAGAGGTGAATATACTGTTAATACATTATGGCTCAGTACAAAACACATCTGCAGGAAGAGGAACAAAATGGATTTTTTTGCACCAATAGGGGGCAGTAGCACATTTTTAATGAAGTAAAGCTCACGAAATTGTTTTTTAAAGAAAACAATTCATAAATACATTTTAAATTGTCATTTAAATAAAAACACCAATAACAAATGAAACAGTTTCAGTTCAGATAACTGAATCATGTGCATTATAAATACTTCTTTTCACTTCTGTGAACCACTAAGCAAATTTAGACGTCTATTTTCACATGTTGAATAAAAAATGATGAAAAGACAGTTTAAGGCAGGGGTCTCAAACTCAGTTCCTGGAGGGCCGCAGCCCCACAGAGTTTTGTTCCAACCATAATTAAAAACACCTGATCCAACTAAACAAGTCATTAAGGCGTATTTGAAAACTACATGGTATGTATGTTGGAGCAGGGTTGGAACAAAACTCTGTCGGGCTGCAGCCCTCCAGGAACTGAGTTTGAGACCCCTGGTTTAAGGTAAAAAGTAATTACTTATTCATTATATAAAATAGATTCTTTGATAATTAAGTAATTACTAAGATGTTTGAGGCGGCACAGTGGTGAATTGGTTAGCACTAACGCCCTGCACCTCCAAGGTCTGGGTTCAATTCCCGACCAGGTTTGATTCTTGTCTCTGTGTTCATGGAGTCCGGGTACTCTGGTTTCCTCCCACAGTCCAAAGACCTGCATATTAGGCTAATAAGCGTTTCCCAAATTGCCCATAGTGTGAGTATGTGTGTGCCCTGCAATAGACTGACACCCTGTCCAGAATGTCCCCCTTCTTGTGCTATAAGTCTCCTGGGATAAGCTTCAGGCACCCGCAACCCTGAATACAGTATAAAGCGGTATAGATGATGAGTGATATTAGACTTATTTGTGATATTAGACCTGTTATTTTAACAGCTTTAATGAGTTTTATTTTCCTGTTTGCTAAATTACCCATCATTCCCCAGTTAAAAATCACAAAGATCATATTCTTTTTCCACCATTCTGAAGTTTGATGTGAACATTCCCTGATGCTCCTGATGTGTATCTTCATGCCTTCACCTAATATAATATTACAACACCTGTTTGTCTAAGAGCTCAACTATTAACAATGTTCTCAATCTTCTTATTTATTAAAGTATAAACTCAAGCACAAGCCCACAACCCATCAAATTCCCACTCAGATAAGGGGTGTGGCTATGCAAATGCCCTTTCCTAAATATATTTAAGCAATGAAGAGCAAGTGCTTTTAGTTATTTTGCTTCAACACACACCATGATCTCTACATCCCTACTGCTGCTGTTTCTGGCAGCCATACACTGTAAGTGTTTTACATTTGATTATACAATTCAGATTTTGTAACTTTTTGCTTTAGCAACATTACAATATGTTTTAACAGGTGTTCACAGTGTTGAGCTGACCCAGCCTGCCTCCTCAGTAGTAACCCCTGGTCAGTCACTGACTCTGACCTGTAAAGTTTCTGGATATTCAGTAACTGATAGCAACTACTGTACACACTGGATGAGACAACCTGCAGGAACAATCCTGGAGTGGATCGGAGAGATATGTGGTGGCGGTAGCACTAACATCAATGAGAACCTGAAAAGCAGATTTCAGGTTTCCAGAGACACGTCCAGCAGCACAGTAACATTAACAGGACAGAACATGCAGACTGAAGACACAGCTGTGTATTACTGCACTCGTATACCACAGAGAGACAAATCAACAACATCCCTGTACAAAAACCTCCAATACAGAAACATTTTTAATATGGTTACTGAATTTGTTATATCTTTAAGGTTTATTATTAAAAAAAGTCAATTTTTTTTCAACTCTAAAAAAAAGGAAAAAATTCAACTACTTTGTCAAAACACTTGCAAAATGAAACACAGCACTTAAAACAATGCTCTCTCTCTCTCTCTCTCTTCTCAAAACGTATTCCTTCCACTAAAACAACACACACAGCTATCGTATGCAGAGCTCTTACAGAACATCAGCTAAACACTTTCATCAAAAGTGATAGTGTCACGGGACACCACCAGAGGGCGCCAAAGCGCCCACTGACTCCATTTTATGTGTTTGTTTTCAGTTGTAGTTTTGTTTCACTCCAAACCCCAGAATGCACCTCAGTCAGGTGATGTCACGCTCACCTGAACTGAGGGTGCTAATTAGTGTTGTAATTATAAATGTTCCTGAGTTCTGTCTTGTCCTTGTCTTGCATCTGTTTGTCTAGGTTTACTGTTTGTTCTGGTATGTGTCTTCCTTGCTCCATGTTCTTCCTGGTTCTGTGTTCTCCTTGCTCTCTGTGTTCTCCTTGCTCTCTGTGTTCGCCTGGCTCTCTGTGTTCGCCTGGCTCTCTGAGTTCTCCTGGCTCTCTGAGTTCTCCTGGCTCTCTGAGTTCTCCTGGCTCTCTGAGTTCTCCTGGCTCTCTGTGTTGTTTAGCTCCATGTCTCCTAGTCTGTCTGTCTCTGTCTGTCTGTAATGGTTATCGTTAGTTTATCCTGGTTTCTGTTCCTTTTGTTCCCAGTGCTTTTGTGTTATCAATAAAGTCTTTTGTGTCACTTTCCCCTCTGCTTTCGTGTCACTGTTTGTCCGGCAAGCAGTAACCGTGACAGATAGGCTTTATGAGTTTGTGTTACATTTTTCTGTAATGTTTCCGGTTTATAGCTTTGGTGATGTGTATGGTTTTGTCCCGAGATATAATTTATTATTGTATTACATATTACGTACTTTATTTTGAAGTTTATTCAGGTAGCACCGGTAAGGAAAAGAAAAGAGCACAAGACAGGGACAGACCCCAGGCTCTGTCTTCATAGACACCGGTGAACGAGAGAGAGAGAGAGCGACACGCATTAGTTAAGCATTCTTTTGGTTGTGTAAAGCTGCTTTCCGACAATGAACATTGTTAGAAGCACTATACAAATAAATTCAATTCAAAATTGGAAATTAAGCAAACACATTACAATGACAATCTGGAATATAAGTTTAGCATCTCCAGAGGCATTGCAACTAACACAATAACAATTCAAGGACAGACTCTGCAAATTAAAGAGACTAGTTGATTCCCCTCACAAAAAGTTACAAACGTACTATCTCAGTGAGGTTTTACATTTTATTTAGTCAAATTAAGTTTTAAAAGTCAGTTTGGGTCATTTTTAAATGTACATATTAATTTAAACTTTTACAAGTGGCATGTTTTAATAGGGGCATTGGTGGCTCAGTAGTACAGTAGGTCTCACTCCTGCCATGTGAAATGCCCAAGTTTGATTCCCAGCCAATGCCAAACCCAGATACAATATTATGTCAGAGAAACAAAATATAAAGACTATCACATACAGTTAAATTTCCACAGTGGTTTAAAGAAGATAAGTAATAACATTATTTATATTACAGGATTAATGCCTGTAGAAAGCCTTCTATAAAATATTATCAAATATATTGAATGAATATTAAAACCATTGATCAGCATTTTATAAAATAATGAGGAAAACTCCAACAGGAAAGGACTTTTCATACTGTGTATTTCTTATCTAAGGGGGTCTCTCTCTCTCTCTCTCTCTCTCTCTCTCTCTATCTATATATATATATATATATATATATATATATGTGTGTTCGTCCGTCACACCCACTGATCCTTAGATTGTAACACTGACTAGGTTAAAGTGTTTCCTGAGATTTTATATGCGCTCCCAAAACACCGCTGTTGTCTTCAAGAATCAAATGTCTGACAACCAATAATGAACAGCTGTACCATTAGAATAACGTCCATTTTAAAGTCCAATATACTGTTTAGTCTTTAGTTAATACAGTTAATACAAATAAAGTCAAGCACTAAAACCTTACCACTGCAATTATCAAAACCTTTAAATTTAAACAATTCTAAATTGACCAGCATTCAATATGCAAATACATATGCAAATTTCCCCTTACAGCTACATATAGAGAAACATCAGCCTCGGTCACTGTGGGCTCTGGAGAATTCAGCACTGCTTTTAGTTAAACAATGTTCCTGTCATTTTTGCTGCTGCTGGCAGCTTCATCCTGTGAGTTTCACTTCAGTAATGAACTCAGAGAGATATAAATAAATTATTGTAGCTATAACCTTCTGTACATACATGCTTTACTGAAATTGTGACTTTGATTTCAGATGTGGAATGTGCAGTAGAATTCACTCAGGTCTCCTCAGTGATGTTAAAGCCAGGAGAATCTTTAACCCTCAGCTGTAAAGTATCTGGATACTCTGTTACTGATGATAACTACGCCACAGGTTGGATTCGACAACCTGCAGGGAAACCTCTGGAATGGATAAACCACATTTATGGTGGTGGGAGTCCTTATCATAAAGAGTCTCTAAAAAGCAAGTTCAGTATTTCTAAAGACGACTCCAGAGGCACAGTGACTCTGAGAGGACAGAATCTGCAGACAGAAGACACAGCTGTGTATTACTGTGTAAGCCGCCCCCCCACAGTGATACTTCTACTTAGAAGTTAGTACAAAAACAAATGTGCTGTAGAGACTAATTTAGCTCAAATGCTGATTATCAGTGTATTAGATCTAAGAGATGAATATAGAATAATAGAAAGATGATACAAATGCTTCTAATTTTTTACTTCATATTTTAGCTCCTTGTGAGAAGTTTTTTATTGAGAGGAAGATGTATTTCTGCTAAACATTTACAAGAAATTTTGTTTACTTTTTGTTTTCCACTAGAGGGCAGTCGTCTCACCCAGCTCAGTCATGACATCTACTGTATGACTGGATCCAAGATCATGTCACCATTTACATTAAACAGATTTACATTTAGGAACATGTGCTGTGTTGGTTTTATGTAAAGTCACATTAATTTACAAGTGAAAAAAAAGCAAGTGATCAACAATAGTTTCTGAGAACTTATGTTCAGATGATGTCTTCCCCACTCTCATTGATCACTCAGGTTTGTTGATGGTGAAGTGATTGGTTGCTTTACATTTCCTTCTGGTTCTCCCATTTAGTTATGCTGTCATAGTTAGTCCTTATACTGTACATTGTCTGACTGTGACCATACCTAACTGTTATCTCTTATCTTCTGTCTCACCCTGTCTCTTTCGGTTGCGCGACACATGTCACTTCTGAGCTGCCAGTGATCCAGACCCCCTCTGCCCTCTGGACCTGTCTGACTCATCCTGGTGCCCTGGTTCTGGTTCCAAATCATGCGTCATGGATGCCCCATGTTGTCTGTTGGGATATGTGTGGTGATTGGGGACGATTCCACATTACCATGAAGATGGTCCAACTGTTCTCTGAGGACTTGTGGCTGCAGTCACTCGATAGTTCAGGACTGGAATTTCTTACAAATCTACCTGAGCGTTCAGTAATGAACTGGACTGTATTTTACATGCCCTCTCCTCAAACTGCAGCAGATAACAGCAAAACATTACATTCTTACAAAAGAAAATTTGTGAAAATGACAAATTACCATTAAAAACCCACCATGTAAAGACAACTAACAAACCAGTTACACTTTTACATTTTACATATTCAGTGGAATACAGGTTTAAATAGTCATGTTCCGTCAGTGTTTAATATATGAATTATATATGAATAATATATGAAGTCCCAACACTTATTGATGTATTTTATGGAAAATTTATTATTATTATTTTTTAAAAATCTTTTGGAATTTCATCATGTTCTGCAGTATTTTGTCAATAAAAGTGATCTGATCTGCATCTAAGTCAAGAGTATTGACAAGTAAGATGTGCCTAAAATAATAGCACACATTTTAATCTTTAATGTTTTTATTGAACACAACCATAAAAACCTCATAGAGCTCTAAAATAATGCAGAAAACCAAGAAATTTCAAAAGGTTCACAACATTTTTCTTGCCACTATATGAATGGCATCACGCTTTATCTGGCAACTACTTGAACAATTTTTAAGACATAGTTTCAGTACTTGCATTATTCATGATTATTTGTCTTTTTTCTTACTATGATTTACTCCAGGTGCCTAATCATTTAAAATACAAGATACCCAATGATTGTACATTAAATCTTATTTTATCCTTCTTCCATCAGGATCTGAAATACATACTGGATTTGAATGTTTGATTCATTATATATATATAGCAGGGGTCAAATCAAATGTACCCAATTTTATAATTTATATTATGCGATTATGTGTGAATCTGTTGCATACATTTAAGTTTCCTGGGGAAAATAATATATAATATATAAGAAGATAATAATATAATTTACAGTATTATTGTTGTCTGACACATTATTAAATCCTTGAATTACTATACATTTACCATTAAAACTATATAAAAATGATAATAATAATAATAATAATAATAATAATAATAATAATAATCAACATCATCATCATCATAAGAATTAATGAAGCTTAACTTCCCATCAGACATGGGAATGTCTTCTGTTTGGACTCTTTTCCAAGAGTGTAATCAAAGTACTTCCATATTGGTACACTAAGATTATATTCACTATAAACCCACTACGCATGCACGGGTAAGCAAGTGTGTGTGTGGCACTTGAGCACCTGCTTCTTTATCATATCCACAGTTCATGTTAATGTGTTTGTTTTGCATTGTCCCAAACATCTTTCATAGTTTCACTTTACTTGTATATCCGCCCACTGTCAATAGACATGCAAATACAAGCATCAGGGTTTATTGGTTATCACTCTATTTATGTGATGTGATGGTCTCTGTTAAACTCTAGAGAACAGAAAGGATCCAGTACAAACAACACACACCATGTTCTCTACATCTCTACTGCTCCTGCTGGCAGCTGCTTCCTGTGAGAACTTTATCAAATTAATTTATTTACTACAATAATAATTAATGTGCAGCATCCGGTATATTGTGAGATACATCACCATGTGTTTTTGTGTTTTTCTCCACAGATGTCCAAAGTGAGGAACTGACTCAGCCTGCTGCCACGACAGTCCAGCCAGGGCAGAGTCTCTCCATCACCTGCAAGGTTTCATATTCAGTTACAAGCTATTATACAGGTTGGATCCGACAACCTGCAGGAAAAACTCTGGAGTGGATTGGAATCATCTATAGTGGTGCAAGTTATTACAATGAAAAATTGAAAAATAAATTCAGCATGTCAGTAGACACTTCTACTAACACAATAAGAATACAAGGACAGAATCTGCAAACTGAAGACACAGCTGTGTATTACTGCGCAAGACACACAGTGACACAGAACAGTGGATTCTTCTTACAAAAACTCAATGGCACATGAAAGAAACATCCTCTCAATGACATGAATAAACATCTCAGTAAAACTTTAACTGTCATCTACTGAAATTAATATTTAGATTCATGTGTCACTGAGAATGTTCAAACAGTAGAATTGATTAAGCTACTGTATGCACACACGCACACAAAATAATAATAATAATAATTTATTATATAGCAAGAAGGAAATAAAATATAAGATAATCAACTCTTCCTGGAGATAGAAATTGCAATACCCTTGTCATGGTGTGTGCATTGTGGCTTTAACAGTTTCTCAAACAACTAAGAGACCCAGTCCCAATGCAGTCCCAAACTAATAATCCCGGTCCCAATGCACACCTCCAGTCTCAACCAGATTTCAGACTAGATTTACAATATAAAACAAACATATTTTTAAAAGTGTCAGGTCAGAATACACAGTCTGTTTATTTCAAATAATGTACTTATATATTTACTTATCATCTGGTATGATCCCAGTAAAATAGTATATTCCAAACACATTGAGGGACATTTGGAAATTTACAGAGACAACTTCAAAAACATCTACAACTGACTGGCTTGAATGCACAAGACTCTGCTATATATTACTGTGCTGCATATCACACTGATACAAACAAGTCAATCAACTGTACAACATCTATTAAAAGTGCCTTTAATATACATGCCAATTTCACAAGATCTGCAGGTGGCGCTACAGCATAACAAATCCATTGTAACAGTGAGACTTTCTTTAAAGTATTTGTATTCAAAGTATAACTTATTTTATCCACAGGCATGGCTAGATACTGCATATTTTTTTAATAATGTGTTTATGTTAGACACTAAACACTAAGTCTGTCTTTTATAGTGAAATTCCCACAATTATCAAAAAGATACATACATACATATGTACATACATAAATAAATAAATGAAGTAATAATAAATGATTATTAAATAAATGCAGAATGACAATATTGGAAATGTATTATTTCGTAAAGCTATCCCTTTAAATTCCCTCTGATGGGAAAGTTCTCAGAGCTTTACTATTGGGAAAGTTTTTTTTTTTTTTTTGTATGAACTTCAAGTAAGAGAAACAAAGATTCTTGTAAGAAAAACTATTTATAAACTGCTATACCTATACCATAAGCTATATGCTATACCATAAGTAATTTGATAGATAACTTTTACCATTAAACATACATAGCTGTGGCCTTTTACTACAGAGTTTCAATCAGAATTAGAATCAGTACAAGGAATTTGTCTTGGTGACGGAGCTTTCAGAGATGACAAAACAAACATGACGGTATTAAAAAAAAGATTAACAACAAATGCAGTAGGATGTGGGTTTCATAAGTCAAATAAATATCAGTGATGTTGCACAGTATCTTGCACAGTAGTATTGCAAATAATATTGCACATATGATTATTGCACAGTGAGAAGAACGTTTAACTGCTCATGAGGGAAATTGCCTGGTGGAAAAAAAACAAAACAAAAAAAAAACTGTTCTTGTGCCTGACTGTCCTGGTGTTCTGTGCTCTGTAGCTCCGACCAGGCGGAAAAAAAAAAAAAAAAAGATAGTTTGGGTGTGAGGGGTCCAAAGTGATATTCCGAGCCCTTTTCTTCTCTCTGAATACATATAGTTATTAAATGTATAGAGCAGGAGAGTAGCGATAATCCTTTAAGTAGTCTGAATCGCTCTTCGTAGTCTTCTGATGTCTGATAGCTGAATCAAACTTGACAGTTATTGAAGTATACACAGACCAAAAGTTTGGACACACCTTCTCATTCAGCGAATTTTCTTTATTGTGTTCTTTCTTGTGTTCTTTCTTGTGTTCTTT
>QMIH01001643.1:0-17643 GCA_003987875.1 Clarias batrachus | reverse complement strand
TTGTGACTGCACTTGGGGACATTTTCAAAGTTTTCCCAATTTTTCGGACTGACTGACCTTCATTTCGTAAAGTAATGATGGCCACTCGTTTTTATCTTCACTTAGCTGCTTTTTTCTTGCCATAATACAAATTCAACCTCTTTGAATGTGAAGGTGTGTCCAAACTTTTATATATATTAATATATTGTATATATTGTATATATTGTGTTTTTAGTTGATCACTTTATATTTTAGAGTTTAAAGACATGTTGCAGCTGAAACATTTTAATCACTACAGTAGTTAGTCAAATTAAAGGTTCATAAGTATTTGCTTATTTACATCCAATTGATGGCTTTTGTTTGGACTGGGCAGTGTAACTATCTTCAGTCTGTTAGCAGTAACCATAGAAATTTTGTTGTAGGTGTGTGTGTGTGTGTGTGTGTGTGTGTGTGTGTGTGTGTGTGTGTGTGTGTGTTATCCATACTTTACATTAAATTATATATTTACTTAAATTATATGCCTTTTACAATTCCTAAATTGGTTTACTGTGCTTGTGAATCCTCCCATCACCAGATATGCAAATACAAACATAAAGGTGGGAAATGATTCTATATATGCAATGCAATAGTCTCTGCTATACCTGTAAAACAGAGGAGACCGCAGTACAAACAGCTCACACCATGTTCTTTACATCGCTACTGCTCCTACTGCCAGCTGCTTCCTGTGAGTGTTTTATCAAATTCATTTATTTACTACAATAATAATAGATGTGCAGCTCATACCTTATATTGCACAAGAGATCACCATACGTATGTTTTCATCCACAGATGTTCACTGTTATGAACTGACTCAGCCTGCTGTCATGACAGTCCAGCCAGGCCAGAGTTTCTCCATCACCTGTAAGGTTTCATATTCAATTACAAGCTGGTCTACAGGTTGGGTCCGACAGCCTGCAGGAAAAGCTCTGGAGTGGATTGGAAGCATCTGGAGTTATGGGGGTACAGTTTACAGTGACAAACTGAAAAATAAGTTCAGCATCTCCAGAGACACTTCTACTAACACAATAACAATTCAAGGACAGAATCTGCAAACTGAAGACACAGCTGTGTATTACTGCGCAAAAGACACACAGTGATACAGAACAGTGAATTCCCCTTACTAAAACTATATAAAATGTGTAATGAACAGCCTGTCAATGCAACTTCTGTAATAACCATCTCAGATAAGTCTAATATTTAACAGCTTGTGTTTTGCTGCATGGATTGCATGAAAGGAAATTATTTTAAGATTAATTTAGAATGATCTAAAATATGTTTTTTTAATATCATGACATTTAAAAATATGATTTTTTTATTTTAATAGTATAATTAAGAGTAAATATACATATTTAATCAGTCAATTATTTATAAATAATAAATGAAGCACACATCATCCTGAATGTAAAAAGTTCCATGGCGAGTGAATTGTAGCTCTGACAGTTCCAGCATGACTCTCTAGTTAATTATTTATAAAATATAAAGTTTGTGACTTTCAATGTCTAAAAACCTGCTAACAAATGTATTGTCCACCCTGAGAATGACTATGACTATGTGAATACTGTGTGTAGGGTGCCCTGTGATACATACATTATATACATTGTGTATATACAGTACATATATTTCATGTGTAAATATTATGTACATGTTACGTGGGACGGTATGGAGAGCCGCACCACGCAATGTTTTTAATGATAAGAGCTCTTATGCTGGGCGTTAGAGAGGGTCAATGAAATAGGTAGTGAAAGGGCTTGTGATACACACGGGAAGACCTTCCCGCTTGGAGATAGCGTGGGATTATTAATTTAAAAAACTTAAAAGGAAAATAAATGAAAAGTGAAAACACAAAAATTGCATGCTCTGCTGTCTCCGCGAGAACGGACGGGGCTCTGGAAAATAAAACAAAACTTTTATCCTCTCGGGGCCTCCGCCCTTACCGAGGGTCTATGGGAGAGACAGAGAGTTTGTGCTTCGTGCACTAATAAACCGTACAGAGCGCGCACGCTGAACTGATGCGTGCCGCTCTCTCTCTCTCTCTCTCTCACTCGCTCGCCGGCGTCTTAAACAGACAGAGGCTGGGGCTTTGCCTCTGTTTCTGAACAGCACACTATATGTCTGTCTGTCTGTCTATCTTTTAGTTTCTTTTCTTTGTCTTTGGCCCTGATACCTTACCGGTGCTACCTAAATGATCGCACGAAGTGCGCCGGTATCAGGACCCTTAAATAAACACGCCGTCAGGTGCGGCTCATTCAGGCTGATTGCCTGATGGCGGCGTTGCCTAGCAACCGCGTGTATAAATGGCCGCGCCTTTGCCTGTTCAGAACTCTGAGTGGTAGCAACCTGCAGATCTGCCCGTTCTGAACAGCTCATGCGCGGCGCTGCCCCTCGCGCGACTCGCATCGTTACAGTACAATTCTGTGAAAAAGCATTTACCACCTTCCTTATGACACACAGATAACCCAAGTATATATTTACTGTTATATGTATTATTATTATTATTCTTTTTAGGGACAAAAGCTGTCCAAACCTACCTGGCCCTATCTGGAAAAAAAAGTAATTGCCCCTTGCTTAATCATGAATGCACTGTGATTTTTGGAAAGCTGAGTTAAAATTCACTAGGCGCACTGAGGCCCGATTCCTGCCAGACCACAAATTCAAATTTTATTTGTCACTTACACAGTACGTTATGCAGTGAAATGTTGAATCAAGAGAAAACATCAGTACAAACAATTATATATAATAATTGTACAATAATATTATACAGCGGGGAAAATAAGTATTTGACACATCAGCATTTTCATCAGTAAGGAGATTCCTAAGTGGGCTATTGACACAAAATTTCCACCAGATGTGGACATCAAGTCAAATATTGAATTCATCGTTACTGCCGTGGGTTCAAGAGGGCAGGCACAGACGCAGAGGAGTTTTTTTAAAAGCAAAAAGTTCTTTATTCAAAACAAAACTTCCAAACTTAAACAAAACACAGGCTCTCTAAACATAAACACAGGACTTTCTAAACACAACACATGGACACCCAGACTCTAAACACTTTACAGACATACCAGCTCTTCTAAGCGTCACCTGCTAGACCAGGGGTGGGCAAACTTTTTGATTCGTGGGCCACACTCCTTGAAACGCACCACACACACACACGCCAACAGCAAAAAAAAATCAGAACATTTAAGTATACAAGATGAGTCATAAGTCATCAAGGTTCAGAAGATCCCAAGTTCAAAAACCTCACAACCACCAAGTTGCCACTGTTGGGCCCTTGAGCAAGGCCCTTAACCCTCAATTGCTCAGATGTAATGAGATAAAAATGTAAGTCGCTCTGGATAAGGGTGTCTGCCAAATGCTTAGATATATAGATATAAGGTCACATAGTAGGTAATTATTTTTTTGCAAATTCCCACTCATGTATTTTCCAATAAGTAGCACTTTTTGTCTACAAAAACATCACTGTTAATTTACATCTCTCTGCAGTTCACTTGTCCCCAGCGACGCCTGGAATAAATTAAATAGCAGAGAAAGACCCCTCTGTATTTCAAATATTAAAGGGCATCCACATAATGTTTAATCTTTATCGTCAAAATGTATTTCTTTTACTTCCCTGAGGTAAATATACAGTTAATCTGTTAAGGTTGTTGAATCTGATCTGTGTTAAGTGGTTGTTGATATCAGTAATGGAAACTCCACACACTCAGCTCAGTACAAAACACACACCTGCAGGAACAGAAACAGAGTGTAAATATCTGCTCCTTATTCTGAGGCAATACTTGATCTTTTCTCATTTAAGAAAATGTTTCCTTTAAAATCTAGTTTTACCTGTTTTACTTCAGTAGAATTAAGCTACCGCCCTCTACAGGTTTAAAACATGGACATTTTCTATAGATAATAACAGCAATAAGAAACTAAATATTTCAGTTCAGATATCTTAATTATGTTTGCAAAACAAAACATCCAAGCAGAATTAAATGTTTATGCTTACATGTTGAATAACAATGAAAGAAAAAAGAACAGTTTAAGGTAAAAAAAAAATATATATATATTTGTGAATTTAATTTTTTTTCTAATATACCCATGATGCACTGGTTAAAGTCATAAATTATAATCATGTCTGATAATTAATGTGAACATAACCTGTAGCTTTTGTCGTGAAGCTGCATGATTTTATTTCATTGTCTTGCTGCCACAAGAATAAACGATCAGATAACTGCATAAATGAACAAGTGATTCAAGTGTTCCTATTAAAATTGACTTAAATAAATACATAATTACCTTCTTTAATTAAGTATGTATGTGTTTATATAATATATCTGTAATTATTTAAAACAAAATATTAATAATATTAATAAAAACATAATTGATTCATTACACACATTAAAATGCCAAGTAGGGAAATGTCACATCATGTGATTTACAGAACACATTACTTCTCTGTAATATTTATGCAAATCTCCATCTCCTCCTGTAATATTATCAGCGTGTTTATCTAGAGAGGAAGCGGTTCTCATTAGTCCTCCTTCAGCACAAACATGTTCACTTCAGCTTCACTGCTGCTGCTGACTCTCGTCCCCTGTGAGTGTTTGGGTTTAAACTTTATTACTTCATCTGATCCTGTCATGTTTATAGATATTTCCTTTGTTTTTTTCTTTCACAGATGTGTTCTGTGCGACTGAGCTCATCCAGCCAGACTCAGTGCTTATAAAGCCAGGAGAGACTTTAACCATCACCTGTAAAGTGTCTGGAGCTTCGATCACTGATGGCAGCAGCCACTATGGAACAGCTTGGATTCGACAACCTGCAGGAAAAGCTTTAGAATGGATCAACAGCATTTATTATAATGGGGTTATTYATAACAAAGATTCCCTTAAAAACAGGTTTGCAGTCTCTCGAGACACTTCCAGTAACAGTGTGACCTTACGGGGACAGAACATRCAGACTGAAGACACAGCTGTGTATTACTGCGCTCGTGAAGCACACTGACACAACAAGCTGCAGCGCTGCACAAAAACATAAATCGTAACCACATTTTATAGATTCAATATTCCTCAAATTTCACTTCTGCCGAGGCATTTGGATAATTTCATCATTTAACAAAATCTATTACAAAGGTTTACTCCATTAATAGCTATAAATAATGTATGACTATCTTTTATCATTTTGAAATTAAATGCATCTGAATGCCCTGATAATTTTCCTCTTTCTTTGACTTCATGACAAATTGCTGATGTTACTTCAATATACCACACCTAGAGGTATTATAAAGGTACTGTATTAGAGGAATAAAACAGTATTTCATGTTACTGTACAGTAGCTAATCAATTAACCTGAAGGTAGTTACAGGCATGTCACTTGTAACTTGTGAGGGTGCACCATCACTCTCCCCTTGATTACTTTGCTATAACAGCGTGCATCCAGGTGTTTTATTTCTTATGGGAATCTGTCACTAAGGCCCTCTGCTTTTGTGTTATTTAGGTAAAAATCCAAGTATTTACATAAATATATATTTTTTCAGAAATGTAGAACAGTCATTTAAATATTATAAATTATTTAATAAAGCCCAAGGGCTTATGAGAACAGACAAAATATTTGCACAAGCTTATGAATTAATTTGTCATTGATGATTTGTGCCCTACATTATTTCTGTAACTGAATTCAGGGACGACTTATACACACACACACACGCTGGCAGGTTCATCCTGTGAGTTTCACTTCATTAATGATCTTAGAGAGAAAAATTATTTTAGTCATAACCTACTGTACATACATGTTTAACTGAGATTGTGACTTTGTTTTCGGATGTGGAATGTGCAGTAGAACTCACTCAGGTCTCCTCAGTGATGTTAAAGCCAGGGGAATCTTTAACCCTCAGCTGTAAAGTATCCGGATACTCTGTTACTCATAACAGCTTCGGCACAAGTTGGATCTGACAACCTGCAGGGAAAACTCTGGAATGAATAAACCACATCTATGGGGTTAAAATACTTATGATAAAAATTCTCTAAAAATTTCAGCATTTCTAAAAAAAACAAAAGCAGTTCCAGCAGCACGGTGACTCTGAGAGGACAGAATCTACAGACAGAAGACGCAACTGTGTATTACTGCGCACGTATCACCATATTGATACATCCGGGGGGGAAAAAAAATACATGTGTGATGTAAAAAAAACTGAGTTCACATTTTCATCATCAGTGTATTAGATTTAATATGATACAAATGCTCCTTCCTTGTTACTTTGTACTTGTGTACTCCATGTGAGAAGAGTTTATTGCAAGTAAGACTTATTTTAGTTAATTATTTAAAAACATTTTTTTATGTGTGCCACTAGAGGGCCGTCTGTGCTAACATACCATTCAACTACGACAGCTATGCCTGCATCAAGCATAGTCTGTTCAATTTACATTGTAGGAACATGTGCTGTGTTGGTTTCATATGAATTTAAATAAGCAATGTGACCAGGAATTTCACTTAATTTATCTTCTTACAGAAAGCTTCATTATATCACTGACCATATTTTTTATTCTCTTTCTCATTAGCCTTATATTATGTGAACAGGCTCTCAAACAAATCTCTGTGTAGTTGCCTAATTAAATGAAGACATTTGAGAATGTTCACTTTATTTTTGTGAAAATCACGAGATCAAACAAAACTGTGTGATATAAATCGGGGGTTTTTTACATTGCAATACACCACTGCTGAATTCACTTACCTGATTAGACAGTAGTTCGGGGGGCTGTAATTCACATCACACATCATTTCTACGTATATTAACTTTCAGAGGGATCTCCAAAAAAACAACAGGCTTAAAAAAGTGTAATTGTTTTATTTATCATTTATTCATCTTAAATGTAAATTGTCATTTTAAATTACTATCTCCCACTCTGTCAGAGCATCTTTAACTCCTTTAATTATGTCTTCTAACTGTGAATATATATATTTAAACCAAGTAAATCCTTTAATTGTGAACACTGGAACATTGGAAGGTTCTTTCTTATGGAATAAAGGGGAAATTGTACCTCAGATAAGGGGAGTCTCTATGCAAATATCCTTCCCTTTCATATATTAAAGGAACGGAGACCAAAAGCTTTTACTTATTTTGTTTAACACACACCATGATCTCTGTATCCTTTTCGCTGCTGCTGCTCGCAGCCGTGCACTGTAAGTGTTTCCATATAAAATATATATACAGTTTTGATTACTTATAGCTTTTTGCATTTCCAACATTAAAATATTTTTTTTGTCTAACAGGTGTTCACTGTATTGAGCTGACCCAGCCTGGATCCACTATAGTAACCCCTGGTCAGTCACTGACTCTGACCTGTAAAGTGTCTGGATATTCAGTAAGCAGCTACTGGACATCCTGGATACGACAACCTGCAGGAAAAGCTCTAGAGTGGATCGGAGCCATAGTTGGTAGTAGCACTGGCTACAATGAGAAACTAAAAAGCAGGTTTCAGGTTTCCATAGACACGTCCAGCAACACAGTAACATTAACAGGACAGAACATGCAGACTGAAGACACAGCTGTGTATTACTGCGCTCGGGGACCACAGTGAGACAAATCAACAACATCCCTGTACAAAAACACCTCATACACTGTACTGTACATATGTCACATCACTTGCTTATCCAAATCTGATGGAAAAAAGAGCTTATTAATTTATTAACTTATTAGTGTTTTAAAATAGTTTGTAGTGTAGATTTTAAACCAATAATCTTACTGTAATGACATTATGACAGGTACTGTTGTTGTTTTTACTTTAGTTGATAAATCTAACCTTTTCCATATCTATGTTGAATGAAGAAATAATCACAGCTCCTAAACAGGCAATTAAACTCAAGGATATAGACTATTATAGTGTAAACATAAAATAAAACAAAATATAAATAATATGACTCAGTGTATACATTGAAAGACCACGATGGACAAACCTACACAATTCACAATTCACAAACATTTATCAGAACATATGTTTAAACTCCATTTCCTGTTATCTTTTTTTATTATTGCAACGTGTTTGGTTTATATGGATGCAGTTTTACCAGTTAAATCTAACCTGTGTTAATGGTCAGGAAAAAAATATCTACACTTTTGCATCAACAATATTAAATAACTGACAACCAAAAATCATTTACTGTTTTATGTTGACACCAGTGATCATAACCTATTAATACAGTTTGTATGTCTGTCTGTATGTCTGTCCAGATTTTGTCACATAATCACGCAAAACTGAATTGGACAGAATTTAATGAAACTTTGTCAGTCCTTCAGTATTTATAAATGTAAAATTTATGTTGTAAATTTATGTTGTTACATGTATGTAGCACCCTGGTCCTGGAGGAACGTTGTTTCGTTTCACTGTGTACTGGTTGGAATGACAATAAAAGCCTACTTGACTTGACTTGATTTGACTGAAGTTAAACCTGCACCAAAAATTAAATTGAGCATCTAGCAGTTTTCCGGACAACTGTAGTGTTTTTTTTTTTTTTTTTCTTGTGGTAGTCATGGCTATAAACATCACTCAACAAAGCAAATCATTGTGAAAGTTTACTTTGTATACACAAAGTATGAGGAAGACAGAAATTACTGTAATGTATCTACAAGGCGCCCAAAACATGAAAAAACATGAATGAAACCATGACACAGCATGGCTTACTGCAGTAATAGTGGGCTAAGCAAAGGAAGTTTTAGACCATATTTAAACATTCCGTATGTACTGTACAACATATATTTAATAAAAAATTAAGTAATACAAATAATGGATGTTCCTGTGCCCTAGTAGAGATTTATATATCAGCAGTGCTTCTACTCTGTGTCATGGTCTTTTGTCAACCTGGACACAATTTCCCCTTTTTACACTAAATTGCAGCAGTAAGCAGCAGATTGTGGGGCATTTGGTTCATGGATATACAGTATTAATAAATACAGTGGAACCTCGGATTGCAAGCAACGCGGTTTGTGAGTGTCCCGCAAGACGAGCAAAAATCTTTAATAAATTTTGACTTGAAAAATGATGAGTTTTGATTTTCGATCACCGAGTATCATCAAGTATCATGTAGCACGCATGTGCTTCTTGTTTTGACGCCGAGTGTCCCGTGCTCACAACTGAGCCAAAGGTTCTTTGCTTTCTTGCGCTGCGGAATTGTGGGTAATTGTCTCCCCTTTTCAGTCTTAGTGAGCGTCTCTCACTCATACTGTATATTCAACATCTGTGCACATGTGACAGTAGTCAGCGCTTATGGTGACGTAACCTAGCAACTGCACATCTGGCTGACTGCGGATCTGCCTCTTCAGAACTCCGCAGCGTAGCTATCTGCGTACGTGGACAGAGGACAGTGTCACCTCAGATCTGCCCCTTGCGAGACCTGTATCATTACAGTTAACAGTGAAACCTCTTCAAGTGACACTGCATCACATCAGCTTGTCCTTGGTTATTAGTTTTATAACTGCATGTGCCCAGGTGGTTTATTCCTCACTCAATCTGTCACTAAGCTCCCTTTGTTCTGTAGTATTTCAAGTAAAGTACATTTTAAGTCAAATTACAATTTTTATATACTTTCCCAGAAAGGTGCTGGGAACCTTTTTACTCCTGGATGACTTGGATCAGACAGGCATCTTGAAAAGTGCTGGAATGAGTTGTAAGTATCTAACTCAATAGTGGAAGCAAATATTACTTCAATGCAGTTAATTGGTCATTTAGAGACAATTGTTAGATGCAGGTGTATCTGTACATGAGCAGCGTGAGGTGTTGAAAATAATAAAAACCATGGGGGAGTTCTAAAATGTTCTTACCGCTCTGGAATTTTTAGATATTCCTGTAACTCTCTGGATCTTTTTATACATGTGCCCTGCTTTTATGTTTTTGAGCTGTTTTTTTTTTTCACTTTTGAAACTTTTAGGTTGATGATTACCTCAGGATCGCATTACCCCGCATACATACCAGCCATGTTGTTACTGTAAACAAAACAGAGTACCAGTCCTGCCTGTGTGTTAGCTACATCACATGCTATTTAACTTACAGACATTTAAGCAAATGTAATTAGAGTTGCTTATGAGTCGCCTAATTATAAATAAATGTGCAGTATGTTGTGACAAAGAAAATACTACATGTTGAAATGTCAGTAAAGATTCATCTAAACTTTATAGACATGTTTTGCTTTAACCACTTCAGGTTTTTATTCTGTGGTGAGATTTTGGCATTTATATATATTTTTTACAGATCTGCTCACAGTTATAAATAGTACTGGATAGACAGTATTTAGACTAATTGGTAGTGTTTTTCAATATTTTTATGGCCTATGAGGGGCGCTCATTGTCTAATTACAAAACATCAATCCAACATGTTGATGCTGACTGAAACATTGCCATAAGGATCAGCACATGGATTTTAAAGTCACATGCTTTTACTGCAATATTATTCCAAAACTATGAAATTAAACACTGGCTTTTATGATTATAACCCTTTTACACACATATACACTTGCAACAAAAGTTATTCATGTTTGTAAAATACAAAAATACTGTAAAATACAAATTTCAATGAACTATAGCTTGGACAATACAGGAAGACCTACATAGAATTCCCCAAAAAATGTTAATCTAAATATTTTATCTGGTTATTAGTGGGATTTCTAATATAAAAAGAGGTGTTTGTCAAGGAAAATTATTTTCTCCATTAAAACAAATTTACATACTAACTCCTCCCATCATTACCAGATATGCAATTGTACAGTATGTATTATATAAATATGCATCCGGGCTGGAAATCAATCAGTTTATGTTAGGTGATGTTCTCTGTTTAACGTCAGAACAAAGAAGACAAAAGAACACACACCATGTTCTCTACATCTCTACTGCTCCTGCTGGCAGCTGCTTCCTGTGAGTGTTTTTTTCTATACAGTAATATAATATTTTATTTAATACACTAATAATAAATGTGCAGCATAATTTATAGTGTTTGAGATCACAATTTTCTTTTCTCTACAGATGCTCATGGTTATGAACTGACTCAGCCTGCTGCCATGACAGTCCAGCCAGGCCAGAGTCTCTCCATCCCCTGTAAGACTTCATATTCAGTTACAAGCTATGGTACAGGTTGGATCCGACAACCTGCAGGAAAAGCTCTGGAGTGGATTGGACGTATCTGGGGTGATGGGAGTACAGTTTACGGTGACAAACTGAAAAATAAGTTCAGCATCTCCAGAGACACTTCAACTAACACAATAACAATTCAAGGACAGAATCTGCAAACTGAAGACACAGCTGTGTATTATTGCGCAATAGAGGCACACAGTGACACAGAACAGTGGATCCCCCTTACAAAAAATGTTTAAGACCTGTAATAAACATCATCTCAGTGCAACTAATAAACATGCCAGTTAAATATTTACAGTACAATTGTCTATTGGAATGAGGATTTAACAGCTTGTGTCACTGAAAATGAACTTTTTATATAAACATAGGACAACACAAATGTGTTTTGAAAATGTAGTTATAGAATAAAGCTATTGGTCATGCCTGATATAATGAAGACACAGAAATTCAATGTTTGAATTGTCAGAAGACAATGAAGACTTGACAAAATAAATCTCCAGTGTAATTGGAGAATAATTGTGCTTAAATCAAGTGGTTTGATTCATTCACTTATTTTGTAGATTAAAGATGACCATAAATAAGTACAGTGGAACCTTGGATTACAAGCATAATTCGTTCTGGAAGTGGGCTCGTGTTCCAAAACACTCGTAAACCAAATCATAATTTTCCCATAAGAAATAATGAAAACTCAAATTATTCGTTCCACAGCCCCAGAAATTAAATACATAAAAATAATTAATACAATCTATAAAATGAAAATAAAACAAATGAATCTGCACTTTACCTTTAAAAAAAGTACAAATAAATCCTGACAGATAAGTGTTTCTGTTGGTGCGCACAGGCGCTGTGTGTGTGTGTGTGTGTGTGTGTGGAATTAGCCCCTCCCCTCACCTCGTTTTACACAGTATCACTCCTCCTCCTCCTCCCTCTCCCCACCTCGCTTTGTAAGTTTCACAACAAACACACACACAAAACGGAAACACTGTTTTAAAAGGAAAAAAAGAAATCTCTCTGACACTGGCATGAGCATACTAGGGGAATCACTGGTGTAAAGAAAAAAACAAAACAAAACAAATGAACCAGCACCTTACCATTGAAAAGAATCGCGACAGAGCAGAGTTTCTGTGTGTTTGTGAAGCCGGGGAGGGGGTGAAAAGGTGAGATAGCATCTGTGCGTGTGTCAGGGTGTTTAAGTGTGTGTGCACACACATAAGAGACGCTGAAAGAATTCTGCAGCGCAAGAGTGACGCTTGTTGTCAAAATAAGAGTCGCATGCGTGATACTTGATACTCAGCGCTTGTCAACTAATACTTGCTCGGTTTCCGATTAAAAATTTATTTAAAATCTTTGCTCGGTTTGTGGAACACTCGTGAACCACGTTACTCGCAATCCGAGGTTCCACTGTACTGTTAACTTAAATAATTGCAGTTAGTTCAAATTAATAGACCTTGATGAGTATTTAGAACCTGTTGGTATTTATGAGTTTGTAGAAATGACACTTTTCAAGCTCAATAAATTTGATGTTTTGAGTAAAAGTAAGTACTTCAGTTCCACCAACTGAAAATACACAGCCTATGATTTCCTCA
This sequence comes from Clarias batrachus, assembly GCA_003987875.1. NCBI lineage: Eukaryota > Metazoa > Chordata > Actinopteri > Siluriformes > Clariidae > Clarias > Clarias batrachus. The sequence continues at coordinate 4,944 of QMIH01001643.1, read as the reverse complement.
TGCTATTTTACAAATTGAATATTTTTTATGTTACACTCTAAAAACTGCTGTATTATAAAACAATCCAACCTGTGAGGAAGAGTGAGTGCAATTTTGGTTTTCTATATAGCATGACATGTTCACACCTGGGGAAGGGTGCATTATCTGCATGTTATCTGAAAATGTAAAGCACTCACAGTAACTCTGTGTCACGTGTTGGGGTGCGAGGCATAACTGCAAGAGGTCCAGGTTTTAAAGGAAACGATGTTTATTGAAATAAAAAGTCAGGGAAACCATAAAACAAATACACTTAATAACTGAAACTGAAAGTAAAACATGAATAAACAAAGCAAATAAAAAAAAGTTTTCAAAAAAGTTCCAAAATGTACACAACTTCACATAAAGTAAATACAGTAGATTGCTTGTTAGAAATACCGCAAATGAAATGAATCCGCTGTTTTAACCGCTACAGAGATCAGCGGTAGTTTTTATAAGTTTGTTCCATGGTGTGGCTGTGTTTGGAGGGTACATGAGCTCAGAATGTGTAGGGTTTTTCTGAAGCTCAAATCTCTGAAAACCTTGTGTTTTGGAACCAGCAAAAATTTAAGCGCTTTTAGATAAAACATAATACAACTGTCCACAAATAAAAATGAATATTTAGGCCTATAGGCGAATTATATTTCACTTAAATATTACAGATCAAAACAAGGAAATATGAACAGAATATGATGTAAATCAAAAAATTTTACCAAAAGGTAGACTCAAAAGATGACCCAAGGAAGTCACAGATGTTTCTTTTATTAAAAAAGTAAAAACAATAGCTATAAACAATTCTTAAATTGCACATCAGAGGCTACTTGTTACCTTTAAACTCAAAAACTTTAAACAAAAAAAGAAAAAATCATGGCAATTATTTATTTATGTTTTTTTTTGCATAATGGCTGCTCAAACCAAGGCAACACATAAAAACTTGTTAAAATATTACAAGCATTTTAAATTGTAAAAATGTTCAGTAATGATAGCAATACAGGTTTATTCCAGAGTACCACTGCAAAACAAGCAGTAAGCAGTAATTTAGAAGCGTTCTCTAGAATTGTCAAGCACTTATAACAACTCAGTAAGTTGATATGGTAATAAATAATACTGATCTAATGGAAAACAGTACATCACTGTCAGATTGTGGCTGTTTTTTTAACAGCAATGTTTTACAGTGATCTAATCACAACACTGTTATGAAGGAATTACAGATTTATTAAATCAGTGTCTCACTAAACCACGTTGCCTAACATTCCAATAATCCAAAAAAAAACTAAAATTAAGAAATGAAAGGAAGATTTAAAATCAGATGGAAATTCTGGAGATTATTAGTTATTAATAATCTCCATTATATAATATATTACATTATTAGTTATTAGATAACTATTAATGTCTGTTTTTTTTGTAAGGATGAGAGCAGTTTTGAGGGATTATGGGACAATGCCATAAGTAAGAGACGAGTGAATAATACAAGTTATGAGAAAGGAGAGTAAGAGCATACAGGATTTTCCCGGCTGAGTTGGCAAATGATCGAGCTTACATGTAGAATATTTAGACTTATTAATGAATTTTGCAGTACACTTGTCCAGGGGGCCTCTGGATTTGAGCTGACAAAGCTCAGGACTAAAAACCTCTCTGTGTTTCAAAAAACAAAAAGAAAATATAAAATATTTCACCTTCAATGGCACTAGCTGAATTAACAACAATTATTTGTTGTACTGAAGTGAATATACAAATAATCCATTAATCCACATGTTGAATCTGAGCTGTGTAAAGTGGATGTTGGTATCAGTCATAGAAACTCCACACACTCAGCTCAGTACAGTCACACACACCTGCAGAAAGAAAAACAAAGTGTAAAAGTTTTTGCACCTATAGGGGGCAGTAGCTTACTTCTATTCAAGTAAAACTCATGAAACTTGCTTTAAAGGAAACCATTGCTGAGAGAACAGAGAGGTCAGATCAACAATTTTCCCAGAAGCGTCCATCAAATAAAAACAACAAAAACAAATGAAAATTTAAATCCACATAACGTAGTCATGTATATTATAAACACTAATACATCATTTTGTAGCACAGTGGCTACATAACCGCTATAAAACATCTATTTTCACATGTTGAATAAAAAAATTATAAAAAAAGAGAATTTAAGGTAAAAATTAATTACTTATTAAGTACATAAAATATATTTCTTGATAATTAATAACTGTCTCTAGAGTGAAGAAAATTATGAAAAAATAAGAACTTTAACAGATGAAATGAGTTTATTTTCCTGTTTTCTAAATTACCCATCATGCCCCGGTTAAAATCAGATCTCATATTATTATCCCACCATCTATGCAAATGCTCTTCTCTGTTACATATTTAAGCAATGAAGAGCAAGAGCATTTTGCTTCAACACACACCATGATCTCTACATCATTACTGCTGCTGCTTCTGGCAGCCGTACACTGTAAGTACACATATTTTTTATAATTGATTACGTAAAATACAATTTATTTATTTATTTATTTATTAATTTTGTCCCCCTATGCAGTTCCAACATTACAATATTTTCTTTAACAGGTGTTCAGTGTGTTGAGCTGACCCAGCCTGCGTCCTCAGTAGTAACCCCTGGTCAGTCACTGACTCTGACCTGTAAACTGTCTGGATATTCCGTTACTACTAGCAGCTACACTACACACTGGATCCGCCAATCTGCAGGAAAAGCTCTGGAATGGATCGGACGTATATATAGCAGTAGTAGCACTGACTACAGTGAGAAACTGAAAAGCAGGTTCCGGATTTCCTCAGACACGTCCAGCAACACAGTAACATTAACAGGACAGAACATGCAGACTGAAGACACAGCTGTGTATTACTGCGCTCGAGAAGACCACAGTGAGACAGATCAACAACATCCCTGTACAAAAACCCCCCATACTAACATACTGTAGTGTAAAGTTTCTGTATGGTCACTGACACTTTAATTTTTTTTAGTGTATATTATAATTTTTTTCCCCCTAAATGGTCACACACATTTCCAGAAAACATTTCAGTTTTTCAATGCTGCAAACACAAAATGAAACGAGTGAACTACATTGTCAAACCTCAAAGCACAGCACTCAAACCAATTCCGTCCACCAAAACAATACACACATCTATCTTATGCTGAGATAATAGGGAGCGCTCTTGTTTTTTGTCTCTCAATGCCATATTATTTCTGCTTTTCAGTTTAGGGTAAAAAAGATTTCATCATCGATCATACTGTATATGATACTGAACAGGATGAGACAACAAGCGAACAAACATCTGGTGTGGATGGTAAACCTTTTGAAGGCAGAATAGAAATCACCAGAGGTCATTTCTAGTCTGCTGCGACTTTCACTCGGCCAAAACATTTCAGTGACAAAAAACTCCTCCATTTAATTAATGGCTGTCTGGGAAGCATTGTATGAATTTATAGATTTATTTATAGAATTTGGCCTATTATTGTGACCCTTACGCAAGAGTTTTAGTGCCGTTTAGCACAATATTAGTTACAATTCAGAATTCAGTGATCAGAAACGTACATGTTTGGGATCTTATCAGGCATTTACCACCCATTTCTTTTGCCCACACACTCAAAATATATAGAAGAGCATTCATTCATATACAACTATGTAAACATTGTAAAAATAATAATCAAATAAGTAAAACAAATTAAAATATATGAAGTTTGCTTTAGAGTACACTACACTACACCACACTGCACTGCACTACCCATCAGCTTCAGCATGTCAGGCATCTTAATAATAATTTTCACCTGTAGCTCATTTGACTTTAATTTATTTTTAAGTTTCAATTTTTCCATCTATAACTATATATTCTTCAGCACAAACATGTTAGTTTTCCCTCAACTGCTGCTGTCTCTCACTCCCTGTGAGTGTTTGGTTTAAAGGTTCATTATTACATCTGATACTTTAACAGTTCAACATGTAAACATTTGCTTTTTCCACTTTTCACATATGTGTTTTGTGCTACTGAGCTCATCCAGCCAGACACAGTGGTTATAAAGTCAAGAGAGTCTTTACCATAGAGTACACTACACTACACTTCACTACACTACACTACACTACATTACCCATAAGCCTCAGCATGTCAGGCAACTAAATAATCATTTTAACCTGTAGCTCATTATGCATTTAATTAATTAATTTAGTTCTAGTTCTCCATATCTAACCATAAAGATTGTGTTAAAGTTGTAGTGTAGTTACTGTATACTGTATTTTGCATTTGTGTATGCCCGTCTCTTTATCATATCCACAGTTCATATGTTACTGGGTCTCATTTTTATGTTTGTTTTGTTTATAGTTTACATAGAAGATTAAGTATAATGTTAAATAAGATTGCTGGTAATGATGATAATTATTCTGTCAGTGTCATTAATTTATTGTTTGTTATTACCCTGAAACAATGCTTATATTTTTTTACTTAAATGCTTCACAAAATGTAAATATAACAATGATTTAAATGGGCAATGGAGTTGAGCTTGGGAGGATGGGGGTTTAGCTGATCAGGGGTTAGTACTGTTGCCTTGCATGTCTATGGTTAGGGTGTGCATCTTGCTTTCAGGCTTTGCATGTAGTTTTTATGTTCATCCTGGGACAAATAAATCTTAAAAATTTATAAAACTTCCAAGAAGACTTTTTTTCCCCCCATATTTTTCCAAATGTTTGAATTTTTAATCCCATAATTTTAATTACCATTCCCTTCCCTCCCTTTTTTTGTCTTCTACTGGTTGAAATGGACTTCCATACCTTTACCAGTTATCACTCTCACATCATCTATACCACTTAATCCTGTATTCAGGGTCACGGGGGGCTTGGAGCCTATCCCAGGAGACTTGGGGCACATGGCAGGGTACACCCTGGACAGGGTGCCAATCCATCGCAGGGCACAGACACACAC
>QMIH01001642.1:109529-122454 GCA_003987875.1 Clarias batrachus | reverse complement strand
TTTTCCTTGCCACCGTCGCCCTCGGCTTGCTCATCAGGGACAATCCAATCTAATCTTGATTCACACACATTGCATAAAAACTTACTTCTTTTTATTGTGTAAAGCTGCTTTGCGACAATGTCAATTGTTAAAAGCGCTATATAAATAAAATTGACTTGACTTGACTTGACTGTACAGCTCCGCTGTCCGTTCAATGGTTAGCAGGTATGTCTCAATGTCGTCATGTGGAGTTAATTTCGGGAGCAGATGTTGGGCAAGTTGTTGCATTTGCATAAGCAGCTCTGCCAGGGACGGATCGGCCAGTGCGCAGGTACCTTCTGGTCGGCGTGTACACAGTCGGGGTTTCCTGCCAGTCCGCATCTGTGGGGAGAGGAAAGCAACATAAGCAATCTGCGTACGTTCTTTCGTACTCACCGGCAGGTGCCGTCTCGGTCCTTTTACAGGGAGCGGCCGACAGGTAGATGGTGAGGGATTCGCTGCCGGTAATGCCGGTGAATGGGGGGCGCCCCTCCCCCTTAATTATGCCTCTTGTGCTGTCTGTCGTACTGAACTTGTGTCTCTGTCCTTTTTTAGTGTATGAGGTTAAAGCTGTTCCAGTACTGTTCAAGTACTCCACTTGAGAACATGCAGAATAGTCACCATTTAAATCTACAAACTGATAATGATTAGTCAAATACCACAAATCTGAGCTAGGCGCGGACATCATTCCTGAAGATGATGTTCATGAGCCTAATTGACAAGACTTTAAATTTACCTTTGTTAATAAAACAAAATGATGTTTTCCAAAAGTAAATATTTCTACAACAATGTAAAATGACTGTGGCTGGTGAGTATTAAATATAAATATGAACCAGACACCGATAAGATGGTGTCTTTGTGTGGTTTCTTGGCACTAAATCAAATGGAGCCTATAGCCGCAGGTGTTCTGTAACGTGGATCAGATGAAGGTTTTTGTAGTAAAGAGAGCTGATCTACAGCACTGTGTAATAAGCTGCACAGAAATACACAGCACTGTCGCTCACTGTGAGATTGTTTATGGTCAAAGTGCCATCGTTTCTCCCGTCACCACTCAGTTTGATCTTGCTTTTAAATTCTACCTCCGGCTTGGAAAAAGAAGTGTCTAGATATCCCAGGAATTTAAACCCTGAGTCCTGGCTGTGTTTGTACCACAGTATGCGGTCATAGTTCTGTACAGTGTGAGCACATTTAATCTCAGCAAACTCATCTTGAGATTTTATGAGATTAGGATGATTCTGGATTACAAAACAAACACCAGAACCTGTGGAGAGAAAAAGAGAGTAGGAAAGATTATATACAATGAGAAATGACTCCTTACATTATTGAATATAGATTGTTTGAAAGAATTTGGCTTACCTGCAAGGTATAATAGGGTGGCAGAAAATATGATGAGAACAGTACGCATTGTGGCTCTTTGTATTGTATCTGAGACATTGCTCTGTATTGAGCTACGAGACCTGATTATCCCCTTTCTTTTGGTGTGCCAGAAATATTGGTGTCTTGGCATTTCTAATCACTGAGCTCCCCCTAGTGCACGATTTCTGCAGCCGGAATTTGACTAATAATTTTTATAATGCTGTTTTGAGATTTACACCACTGTAAGACATTTTAACAAAAAATCACATTTCACCCCAGTTCTTAGAATCAGTAAATATTTTAATGCTGTAATAAATTTTAAGACATGGTTATTATTTAAATTGGTTGAGAAATAAAGCATGCATAAAAATAATGCATTTACGTATAAGAGCAATGACAGGACGTAAGAAGGTTACGACGTTCGTACGAGGTGACATGAAAAGGATCAGTATTCCACAGGGCTCAGTGTAGAGCAGGTTCAGACTCAACACTGCCACCTCTTGGTGAGTTACCAAATTGTATCAAAGAAAACAAATCATATCATTATGAGGTACATACAGATGTGGCCATTAAGAATGTACGTTTCAAGAAAAGGGATCTCGCGAGCTGTCGCAGCAGTGCGACCATGTGAACATGAGTTACATTACCTGTAGGGGACCGTCATGTTTCAATCTCAGGTATTGTGTGTCTACTGAAGTCGATAATGTGTTAATCTCTCTTAGGCGCCTATTGACAGCAAGGGACAGAGCACATATGTCATGTGATTGTAAATACTGACATGACATGAAGAAAGTGGAGCCAGCTTTGCCAATCTCTGTTTTTTCTTTGAAAGTGATTTTGTAAATGAAATTATATTGTAGCAACCCAGAAAAAAAATTTACATAATAGATACGTCTCCACATGAGTTCGAGTCCTATAAGGAATTGCCCATGTAATTTTTAAATTAAGCCAAAGTGTTTTACAGAGGAGAACCTTATTGTATAACTACTGTTATTTGATCAGGTGTGTAAAAAGTAGCGTCCTCAAAAATGATACTCAACAGAAAGTCCAGACACTCCAAGTATCTGGCTGAAAATATAATTGGACAATTTTTTTTTTTTTTCTGTTTGTTCTATTTCCATTTTTTTCCATTTTAACGCTCCCGTTATGCGGTTGATGGTGCCAGCTGATTAGAGAAGAAACAGGCGATCAGAAGTAGTGTGTGGAAGTCTGAGCGCGCAGGCAGAGTCAAGCGCGCACAGAAAAGAGATGTTGCATGCACGCGTGGAAAACACGTTGAGTACACAGGGGACACACTCTGAGAATCAAATCCAACTATGAAGTCTGATTTAAATGCTACTGTTAAATATTTTCTTTTTTTTTTTTATTTAATGTTTTGCTGGCGAAATACATTTAAGGCAGAGACGTCTACTCTGTGTTGTTAATTCGTTTTGAACCCCCAATTCTGCCAATTCCCCCATCAGCGAAACCGGTTCAATAACTTCACACCTATCGTGAATAAAAGGTGAGAAGATGGATTACAGTAGCTGTGGATTCTGCGGCGTTCACCTCGGAGCGCGCTGTTGTGTTGTATTCTGCAAGTAGCCTACAGTATATATTTGTTTGTTGCATTTCTGGTTGAGTTTTATCGATAAATCTGCTCATATCTGTGTGCGTGTTTATCAGCCTTTTGATCAACGGCACTCGCTTTCACTTTGCAAAAGGCATTGTTTATTGTTTAGTGTATTTTTAATGCGTATATAAACACATTCATCATGAAAGATCTATTGGAAAACAAAATAAAAATCATGTTTGCTTGTGCAGTCCTGTGTAAATAGCTTTTTCAATGTCTATATTACCGTATCATATGTTTGTGTGAAATACTGTTTTATTCATATTTTACATTATATGCCGTTTGTAATTTTTCAGATATTTTTTAAATGTAACCTACGTATCTACAGTATGAGCATGTTTAACAACTACAGCAGTGAAAGAGAAACTTGGTCTGGCTTTTAGATAAAGTCCCTCCATGAGGATATTCTGTGACGCACATCACATCTAAAATGTTCATTCTTAATTGGCCATATCTGTAATCAGGATTACATCATCAGTGATTAATATGTAATTTATATATTAAATAATTAATATCAACACTTGAAAATTGTGAGGGAAAATATGGTGATCAAACATGCTTTTGTCAAAATATGTGGCATGGTTGATGTTAAAATGCTTCAGATTTGTTGTGTCACACTGCCCCCTTTTGCTTCATTTATTTTTCCTCCTGACTGAGACACACTGTGTTTTTGTACAGCTCTGTCCTGTGGTTATAACACTGTGTTCTCTCACGGCACAGAAATACACAGCGCTGTCACTATAATCCACATCTTTCACAGTGAATGAGCCGCTCTCAGCAACTATTTGATTAGCTGAAAATTTACTTTCTTCGAACTTTCCAAAGTCTCTTGTGCCATAGCTAGTCGTGTACACTATGAGCTCCATGCTCTCTCCATGATACTGACGGAACCAGTACATCTGATTGTAAGCTGAACCCTTAGTGTGTGAGCAGTCTATTGTGGCTGATTTTCCCATTTCAACCAGGAATGCATTGGACTGAGTGACATCATTCGCCCCTGAAACTCCTGTAGATAAATAATATATATTTATATGAATGTACAGTATTTATATTATAAACTGATACTGATAATCATGCAGGTGCTTAGAAAAGTATTTTATTTACCTTGAATCCAGTAAAGTGACTGAAAAACAACTAGAGCTCTGATCATGGTGAGTCTTAATAATGAGGCTAAAGAGTGATCTATGAGTGTGTAAGATTACACAGATTCTATTCATTAATGCAGGGTGTGACCTCATGGCCCCGCCCTCAAAGACATTGTGAAAATACACCATTCATACTGTTTGCACCTCACTTACTCGAGTCACAACACCTGAAAAGAAAGATTCAACAGACTGTTACTGTAAGAGTTAGATTTTATTCATTGTCATGATGTCTGGTTTTGCTTTATAGCAGGTAGGACAGCTCTGTACTGTGCTGTTGGATGACTTTATTTTATGATAAAACTTCCCATTACTTTAAAATACATCATGTTTTGTCCCTCAGTGATAGTGAAGAGGATAAGGTGAGGAGAGATGTCCTGAAAATGCTGCATAAATATTCTGCACTGTTATTAGTAGTGATGGGAAGTTTGGATTATTTTAGTGACTCGGTTCTTTGAATCGAACAAGGTTCGATTGAACAAATCGAACAAATGAACAAATCTTTTTCTGAATCATTTAGTTCATTTTGTTCTTTTAATCAGAAATAAAAAAAAATATTTACATTTAAATAAACAGACCCCAACAGGTCTACATACACAAGTTTTGGCTATAGTAATGAAAATATTACAACACAGCTAAGGACATATCATGATGAAGAGAATGAGAAGCTCGTCTCTCATATCTTCTGGTCCGAATTGTTTGTTCTTTTACGCTATTAGCATCTATGAGAGTCATGTGGGGAAAAAACGAACTCATAAGAGACAAAAGAACGAACAGTTCGGACCAAGACTCGAAGGTAACTACTCGTTTCTGTTTACTGTACACAACCTATGGAGGTTTTGCGATGATTTGCGCATGCGCGCCCAGTAGAAGATGAATGAATCGCTCTCTGAGACCACTCGTTCTTCTGAGTCATGTTAAAGACTCATTCCAATTGTTCCTGAACGACCCAACACTAGTCACTAACTAGCTGTTTATTGTATATATTGAGGTATGTATGATATCTGTAGTATTGAAATGATAATCACGTAAGTGTATTATTACATGTCAATTATGATTATTAATTTACAAGTGTTACTTTATTATTGAAGGAATGTTTGAAGATAAGAGAGCTGTTTATAACATAGATATCTATATATATACAGTACATATAAACCTGTATATATATAGTCTAAACCAGGCACAGTAAGTGTGACTTTTCCTTTTAAAACCCTGGCAATGTGTCAGTTCCAGGCCACAGGAGCACAGGTGTTAATGAGGTGTTGTTTGTTTAAATGCATGTATTACATGTTTTTACAATTAAATTGATGTCATGAAGATGATGTTGATGAGCCTACAGTAACTGACAAATTTATAAAGGATTTATAAAGGACATTTACCTTTGTTAATTACATGAAATGTTGTTTTCCAAATGTAAATATTAATAGATCCATGTAAAATTACTGTGACTGGTAAGAACACAGTGTATTAAATGTAAATATGAACCAGACACCAATAAGCTGGAAGTCTTTGTGGGGTTTATTGGCTCTAAATCAAACGGACCCGAGGGCTGCAGGTGTTCAGGTTTGGGGGTAACGTGGATCAGATGAAGGTTTTTGTAGTAAAGTGAGCTGATCTACAGCACTGTGTAATAAGCTGCACAGAAATACACAGCACTGTCGCTCACTGTGAGATTGTTTATGGTCAAAGAGCCGTCGTTTCTCCCGTCACCACTCAGTCCGATCTTTGCTTCAAATTCTGGCTCCCGCTTTGGAGAATTATTGAAGATGTAGCCCATGAGTGTAAACCCTGTGTCCTGGCTGTGTTTGTACCACAGTATGCGGTCATAGCTCTGTACAGTGTGAGAACATTTAATCTCAGCAAACTCATCTTGATATTTTATGAGATCAGGAGGATTCTGGGTTACGGAACAAACAGCAGAACCTGTGGAGAGAGAAAAAAAGAGGACAAATTAAAGACAAATTAAAATTAATAATAATATCAAAATCAAGAAAAAGTACCAATGTTTCTAAATAAAGATAGTTAGATGATAGTTATTCACCTGTAAAATATAACTGCATGATGATGATGACAGCAGGGACCATGTTTTGTGTGCGAGTGTGAGTGAGTGAGTGTGTGTCTTATAAGTTTGTCTTGTTTGTCTGTAACCCTGACTCATGATAGACTCCTTATGCCATACTGCCCTCTTCAGGTGTCTCTATGAATTTCTAAATGTTACACACTGTGTTTTTGTACAGCTCTGCCCTGTGGTTATAACACTGTGTTCTCTCACGGCACAGAAATACACAGCGCTGTCACTATAATCCACATCATTCACAGTGAACGAGCCGCTCTCAGGAACTTTTTTAATGGCTGGGAATTTGGTTTGGTTGAACTTTCCGTGGTCCGGATCACCATAGCTGGTCGTGTACACTATGAGCTCCATGCTCTCTCCATGATACTGACGGTACCAGTACATCTGATTGTGAAGTGGCCCCTTGGTGTGTGAACAGTTTATTGTGGCTGATTCACCCGTTTTAGCCCAGAGTGTAGAGGACTGAGTGACATCATTTCCTCCTGCAACTCCTGTGAATAAACATTAAACCGAATTATTTTTAGGAAATGTACATCGGCTGTTTATTGTCCTATTTTAATTCCAAGTCATGTAGAGCATTTAAATGATTATAAAGGCTGTTTTCTTTTGAGGTTGTTGTTGTTGTTGTTGTTGTTGTTGTCCATTACCTTGAATCAAGTACAGTGACTGAAAAAATACTAGAACTCTGATCATGGTGACTYTTGATAATTGAATGACGGTCTGATCTGAGACTGTGTAAGATTATTCAGATTCTAATCAGTGATGGATGCTGTGACATCACAACTCCACCCACTGAGACAGTGTAAAAAACTCCTTCATAATCTTTGYATGAATGYYGATCACTGAAGTGACAAAATTGAAGATAATCAGCKTATTATGATAAGGGTTATTCAATGTTTATGTTCTGTTTAATGCTGTTTGATTTGAACTCATGTATTCCATCTTACCATAAAATTAATGTAATAAATAGGATTTTTATGAGAGTAATTGATAAGGCACTATATTTACCTTTTTAATTAGAAAAAAATCTGATTTCCAGAAGGCAGTGACGTAGAGTTTAGCACTGTGGGCTCGATTGTTCGAGTAATTGCAAAGTACAATATTTCAAACAAAACATACTTAAGTAAATATAAAATTACAGATAAAAAAATACTTTAAAAAGTAAAAGTACAACAAAAAAAAACTACTCACTTACAGTAATAAGAGTAAATGTCATTCATTATTCATTACCTCTGTGAACAGGATAAGCTATATATGAATAAGAAGCTGCAGATTTGTTGGGTCATACTGCCCCCTTTAGGCATCTACCTGTTCCTGCCCGTAATGCACACACTGTGTTTTTGTACATCTCTGAATTCTCATGGTATTAATTCTACTACACAGATCATATAGTGTATATACATAAGAGAATAGTATGTAAATATATAAGAATAAACTCATAGTTCTAATGAAGCTAATAACCTTCAGGACCTTGGGAAATTGTGATTGAAAATATAGAACATGCCTTTGTCAAAATATGGCATGGTTCATGTTAAAAGTTCCTGTGGTTGTGTTCCGTAGTCCGGATCGCTAGCTCCATGCTCTCTCCATGATACTGACGGTACCAGTACATTTCTCTGTAAGTTGAACCCTTGGTGTGTGAACAGTTTATTGTGGCTGATTCGCCCGTTTTAGCCCAGAGTGTAGAGGACTGAGTGACATCATTTACTCCTGCAACTCCTGTGAATAAACAGTAAATAATGCAGTGATGTAACTTCAGTAAACTAGCTGTTTATTGTATATATATGTGATGACTAGGTATGTATATCTGTAGTATTGAAATAATGATCATGTAAATGTTTATTATTACAGAGGCATGCAGCAGGTTTTTGTCAATAACGATTATTAATTTACAACTCTTTATTATTAAAGGGATGTTTGAAAATATTATAGCTGTTTTATAACTTCTCTATATATAGTCCCTATTATGGGTGGCTTTTCAGTAAGTGTGGCTTTTATTTTAAAAACCCTGGCAATGTGTCAGTTCCAGGCCACAGGAGCAGGTGTTAATGAGGTGTAGTGAATATATACACCGAGGTTTTTGTACTGAATAAAGCAGATCTGCAGCACTGTGTAATACGCAGCACAGAAGTACACCATACTGTCACTGGATACGAGATCGCTGATGKTCARAGAGACATTTTTCCTGCCATCCCCATCCATCTCTACTTTATGTTCAAAATCTTTTTCAGGTTTTGCTGTTGAAGTTCGTAATTTATATCCAATAAAGGTCAGTGTGCGGTCTTGACTTTGTCTGTACCAGTTGATTTGATCATAATTTGTTACTTTGTGCTCACACTGGATTTTAACAGATTTTTTATGATCAGCAAAGAGATCAGGAGGCTTCTGGATGACAAGACTGCTCTGAGAAAAACCTGCAATGAGAGAGAATATTAATTGGAATGATATCAAACTAAATTAATATAACAGAACATGAGTTTCAATAAAACTATACCTCTTGCACATATCACTAAAACCCATATAATACTGGCAGCTCGCATCATGATGAAAGCCTGAATGTCTATTGCAAACCACCAGAGTTTAAAACAAAGTGCCTGATGTAGCAAAACATGATCAAATTTATTTTCCCACTTTAACAGCACAGCGCCCACATGTGAGGAAAATAAGAACTGCATCTCTGTTGAGAAGTCAAGCAGGAAGGTCAGAGTGGAAAGAATATTTTTGTAGCATAGATTTTTCAAATTTAACTATACATGTCATGGTCTGATGTACACTACCCGGTAAAAATAAATTCTATTTGAAATTATATTAGCAAATACTCAAAGCTTTTTAAACTGTGTAATCATACAGTACATGCATGTACAGTAATGTGCTCTATAACCATTTTTGAAGCATGTACAGTAGTGTGATGAAAAATATACATGAATTCCACTGCCCTCTAGTAAGATTTAACTGAAAAGCATAAATTTCCTTGCTCAAAAATATATGTAATACAAATATTAATATAATATAGACGTCTGATAAGACGTTTTAAATTACACCAAAGTTGTTTAAAAGAAAATTAACATTTTCTAATCATTTATTACAGCAGGCCTCCCTCTGTGGGTTTTATTTATTACTGCATGATTGTCAGTGCAGGTGCGTTTCAGTGAGTTCATGGTGTTAAAAAAAAAAAAAAAAAACCTTGATGATATCAGGTGCGGTTTAATGAAGATCATTAGCTCCAAAAGTCCATGATGTACAGTATGTCCAACTGTATGTCTTTAAGTACTTTTGTCAAAATATGGCATGGGTTCACATTAAATGGCTGCACATTTGTTGTGTCACACTGCCCCCTTTTGGTTATTTTACTTATACAGTGTTTTTGTACATCTCCTCCCTGTGGTTATAAGACTGTGTTTACTCACGGCACAGAAATACACAGCGCTGTCACTATAATCCACATCATTCACAGTGAACGAGCCGCTCTCAGCAACTGTTTTAATAACTGAGAATTTACTTTCATTAAACTTCCCAAAGTCTGCAGCTCCATATGTTGGACTGTACACTATGAGCTCCATGCTCTGTCCATGGTACTGACGGAACCAGTACATCCGACTGAACCCTTAGCGTGTGAACAGTTTAGTGTTGCTGATTCACCCGCTTTAGCCCAGAGTGTAGAAGGCTGAGTGACATCATTTGCCCCTGCAACTCCTATAGATTAATAAGAAATAATTGATTACATTATTTTGTATTTGAGTTATTTTATTACTGATAATAGTTCAGGTCCTCTGTAGAGTTTTATTTACCTTGAATCCAGTAGAGAGACTGGAAAAAGACTAGAACACTGATCATTGTGAGTTTGTATATGAAGATACAGAATGATCTCCGGTTGTGTACGATGATTCAGATTCGAGTCAGTGGTGTCAAATGTGACATCATAACTCCGCCCACAGAGATAAAGTAAAAATACCTTGTTCTGTGCGGTGTTCTCTCACGGCACAGAAATACACAGCGCTGTCACTATACTGACTGGAGTGCTATACTGTAGCTGGTAGTGTGCACTCCATATTTACTCCTGAACTCCTGTGATTTAACATTAGTAAACTAGCTGTTTATTGTATATATTAATGAATAGGTCTGTATATCTGTATTATTGCCATGATAATAATGGAAGGGTATTATTACATGCAGCAGATTTATGTCAATGACAATTATTAATTTACAAGCGTTACTTTATTATTTAAGTGATGTTTGAAGATAATAGAGCTGTTTATAATTTGAGATATCTTTAGTTTCTAATCAGGTACAGTGACTGTGGNGTTTCCTGTTAGAAACCCTGGCAATGTGTCAGTTCCAGGCCACAGGAGCAGGTGTTAATGAGGTGTAGTGAATATATACACCGAGGTTTTTGTACTGAATAAAGCAGATCTGCAGCACTGTGTAATACGCAGCACAGAAGTACACCATACTGTCACTGGATACGAGATCGCTGATGTTCAGAGAGACATTTTTCCTGCCATCCCCATCCATCGTCACTTTATGTTCAAAATCTTTTTCAATTTGTGTTGTTGACGTTAGTGATTTATATCCAATAAAGGTCAGTGTGCGGTCTTGACTTTGTCTGTACCAGTTGATTTGATTATAATTAGGTACTTTGTGCTCACACTGGATTTTAACAGATCCTTTAGGATCGCCAAAAAGATCAGGAGGCTTCTGGAAGACAAGACTGTTCTGAGAAAAACCTGCAATGAGAGAAAATGTTAATTGGAATGATATTAAAAAATAATAATAACAGCGCTTCACTTTGGATCAATATAAATAAAACTATACCTCTTGCACATATCACTAAAACCCATATAATACTGGCAGCTCGGATCATGATGAAAGCCTGAATGTCTGTTCTAAACTCTGGTGATTTGCAATAAAGTGTCTGATGTAGCAAAACCTGATCACGTTTCCTTTCACACTTTAACAGCACAGCGCCCACATGTGAGGAAAATAAGAACTGCAGCTCTGTTGAGAAGTCAAGAAGGAAGGTCTGAGTCGAAAGAATATTTTCATAGCATAGATTTTTCAAATTTAACTATACATGTCAGGGTCCAAACACTTTCCAAAAATAAATATTAAAAAAAAAAAATATATATATATATATATATATATGTTCTATTTGAAATTAATATGCAAACACTCAAGAGACTTTAAAGTTGTATAATCATTTGTGCATTTTGTGGCCTGTAGTGTGCAGAAAAAACATACATGGATTCCACTGCCTTCTTATTAAACTTCTTTAATGTTATTGCTCAATCTTCAGCGGATATCTGCCCAGATAGCACACTGCTGAAGGGCCAGCGCTGGGCAACGGCAGTGCATACATTGGGCCCCGGGTGGCATCAGTGGTTGGCTCAATGTCATTTTTTTCCGTTGGCCCAGTGGTGGCTCATTGGTGGGGCTACAGATAGGTTAGGTTGTCCCTATGTTTCCACATTTTGGTTTAGTGGATATTGGCAAAGTTGGAAATTAAATGGAAATTAAACTCTTCATCATCGCCAATAATAAGAAAACACACTTGTATATCCAGAAACCCCTAGCGCAACCACATTAACATACAAAAATGCGTAAACAGCCAAAAATGCCGTTCCCTAAAGCAAAACAATTTGTGCTGTATATTAGCCCATTAACGTTTCTGGCACTTAGCATGGCAACAATCCCAATGGTTCTTACCTTGCTATGGCTCCGTATGCTACTTCACTGGCAACAGGTTGATTAGCCTAGCATAATAGTGCATAGCTTAGCATCGTTCTCACCACATTACAGCAAAACTACTAACCGCATGCTTTTCATGTTAGCACCACAGATTCTCAACACGCTTGTCTTACTCAAGGGTATTTACATCTCATTTGGGGGAATATTAACCCACCTGTACTTAGGAGCAATTAGGCACAAAACTTTAGCTTCTGTTTAGCTTGGCTGCAGGACTTAATCAGCAACACCTGCCCTCTGTGGGGTTTTAGGTTCGGCCCTAGCAATAAGCGCCATCAGGTGACAGAAAACATTCACATTAGGTCCACTAACATCCAGTTAGATATATAGTTCTTTCAATGATATTTATGCACTAGATTGGTAACCAGCTCTCATATGAGCTCTTGATGTGATGCCATCGTTGAGAGAGTCTGCTGTACAAAGCTAAAGCAATATCATTTAATTTCCAATTTTCAACCTTGCCATTATTTACTGAACCAACGTTAGACCAACCAATTATTGGCCTCACCAAAAGGCCAACAGTGGGTCAATGGACAAAATTAAATTGTGCCAACCATTGACACCAACATGGGCTCAACGTATGCACTGCACTGGGCTAGGCAACAATGGACTGACGTCGGAGCACTGACAAAAGGTTACCAAAATTTGGCCAATGTTGGGCCAACAAAGTAGTTCCATCTAGGGTTATATGATAATATTGTGTAATAGTTTGGACAAGTGAGACGAGTTCAGTTCCACTGCGAAGTTTTTACAAAGAAAAATTACATTTTCAAACCCTTTTTTACAGTAGAACTTGGCATAAACAAGCTTCAGTTAGTACAGAATGCAGCAGCGAGAGTCCTCACTAGAACCAGAAGATACGAGCACATCACCCCTGTCTTATCTACACTGCATTGGCTCCCTGTGAAATTTTGCATTGATTTTAAAATACTAATTTTAACATATAAAGCACTAAACAGTCTCGCGCCGCAGTATCTGAGT
>QMIH01001642.1:92612-108905 GCA_003987875.1 Clarias batrachus | reverse complement strand
ATTTATATCCAATAAAGGTCAGTGTGCGGTCTTGACTTTGTCTGTACCAGTTGATTTGATTGTAGCTCGGTACTTTGTGCTCACACTGGATTTTAACAGATCCTTTAGGATCGCCAAAGAGATCAGGAGGCGTCTGGAAGACAAGACTGTTCTGAGAAAAACCTGCAATGAGAGAAAATGTTAATTGGAATGATATTAAAAAATAATAATAACAGCGCTTGACTTTGGATCAATATAAATAAAAGTAGACCTCTTGAACATATCACTAAAACCCATATAATTCTGGCAGCTCGGATCATGATGAAAGCCTGAATGTCTGTTCTAAACTCTGGTGATTTGCAATAAAGTCTCTGATGTAGCAAAACCTGATCACGTTTCCTTTCACACTTTAACAGCACAGCGCCCACATGTGAGAAAAAATAAGAACTGCATCTCTGTTGAGAAGTCAAGAAGGAAGGTCTGAGTGCAAAGAATATTTTCCTTGCATAGATTTTTCAAATTTAACTATACATGTCAGGGTCCAAACTCTTTCCAAAAATAAATAAATATATATATATATTAAAATGCTACTGAGTGTAAAGAATATTTACACTCGGAATGGAAAGAATATTTTCATAGCATAAGTTTTTCAAATTCAACTATAAAGTACATGTCATCTGTATAACCATAAATTTATGTAGTGTGCTGCATACTGTAACCATTTTTGAGGCATGTCCAGTAGTGTGCTGAAAAAATATACATGAATTCCACTGCCCTCTAGTAATATTTAACCGAATTAGCATTGACTGTATATTATTGTCTTTAGCGGACATCATGTATGATAATATTGTTTAATACTGTGGACTAATGAGACATTTTAAATTACACTGTCAAGTTTTTAAAAATGACATTTTCTAACTATTTATTACAGCAGGACTCCCTCTGTCTGTTTTATTTATTACTGCAGTAATGTCAGTGCAAGTGCGTTGCAATGAGCTCATGGTGTTAAAAAAAAAAAAAAAACGTACGGCTTTTTGCATATCTAAATATGAATTTAAAATACTGTTCAGTAAAACACTGGAAAACAAAAGCATGTGTGATATACCAGTTAGACCAGTGCAGAATGATTTTAACACACACTAATCTTACTGGTTTGTGTGAGTAGCAAGTGTTAAGACTGTTTCAGATGTGTGTTGATGGGAATCACCTGTCGGAAGTGACATCAAAACCATCTGGAGTCTTCCTGGAACATCCTGTGTTTTACAATAGTCAAACCTTCTTGGATGTAATTTAACCATTAAGTCATATTTAGAAGCAGTTATAATAGGCAAGAAAGGAAACACTCATTTATGATAATAATCGAACAGTTATTACATGTACATGTCAGATCCTGTGTAGATGCATTATAAAAGGACGGTAATGATGATTGCCTGTAGTGTAATGGTGGTTGTTGTACGTGCTGTTGAAAGCTACAGTCGGTGGAACATTTGCGCAGTGTTGTAGAAGGACGTTCCTGACACAGATCACAGAGTGCTAGAGCACGGTGTCTAATCTCACTGCACAGAAATAAACTGCACTGTCAGTCGCCTGCAGATTGTTGACGGTATGTTTCTCTTCTCTGCGTCCATCTGCATCCAACTCTAATTTGTTTTCCCAGGATTTTTCTGGGTATTTTAAATTCATATTTATTTATCCAAGCAGCTGTAACTTATTGAGGTCGGACTGTTTATACCACAGCGTGGGTCCGTGGCTTGTGAGAAAGTGAGAACAGTAAAGATCTGTTGAATCTTGTATAACTTGATATCAGGTGGGGTTTGATGAACATTAGCTGCAGAAGTCTTTTGGTTATTTTGAACCAGAGTTATAATAAAAATGATGATGATAAATCAATCAATCAAAATTGTAAAATTATAAAAACACATAAAATTAAAAAGTATTAAAAGCCATTCTAAATAAGTAAGTTTTTAGTTTCGCTTTAAACAGAGGGAGGTCCATAATGTTGGAGGTCCGTAATTCAGGTTTTAGGACCAGCCACTGCACAGGAGCGATCACCCCATTGTTTACACCTTGACTAAGGAACCACTAGCAGGTTTTGGTTAGCAGAACGTAAAACTCTACTTTGTTGATAAAAGCTGACTGTCTCACACAAGTAGGAAGGTGCCAGACCATTAATCCATTAAAAACAAACATCAAAAGTTTAAACTGCATCCAGAACTGTACCGGAAGACAGTGGAGAGAATACAGGATTGGTGTGATGGCAGTGGAGTGATTCCAACATAAAGCGCATTGCAGCCATGAACTAATAAAAGCATGAATGGCTTTCTTCAGGTCTCTCCGATTCAAAAAGGGTTTGACCTTTGCGAGGAGGCGAAGATGGAAAAAAGTCTGCCCTGACAACAATGTGTGTCTGAAAGTTTAATCTGCTATCTAAAGTCACCCCCAAATTTTTGACTGCTTGGCTAAAATGAAGACCAGTAGTAATGAAACTAGAAAAATTGGAGGTGCCAAACATAACACACTCTGTTTTAATTGTGGATTGATTTAAGTGCATCCGATGAACTTGGCACAACTGGCAGATAGATATGTAAATCATCTGCATAAAGATGCCATTAAACATTGTGCTTTGAAATAATCGACCCTAATGGCAGCATGTACAAAGAAAGTAGAACAGAGCCCAAAATGCAACTGTAAACTCTATAACTCTACTCTTTCTGTAAAATCAGAGAGAAAGTCCTTATTGTATTTAAGTGGACGATAAATAATAGCACACAATACAGGACATCAGAACCAGTTCTAGCTCAAAGCTATTTTTTAGCCAAGTTTCTGTGAGCATAAAAAATTTCAGGTCGCGAGTGGAAATCAGATCATTCAAAATGAAAGTCTTATTTGCGAGTGAAAATCCTAGTATGACCGGAAATCTGGTGGACAGAGTGATCAGGAGGGATGTGTTTTCGTCATGGGATGCACCCACTCAAAGTGAAACTGGTTTGGTGTGGTGAGGGGCGCTCTCTCCGCCAACTGGTCCTCTGTCCAGTGCCTCGATAGTACTGCAAATAATTATACCGCACACAATGAGGAGAACATTTAACTGTTCATGAAGTAGGTTGTCTGGGGGAAAAACTGTTCTTGTTCCTTACGGTCCTGGTTTTCGGTGGTCTGTTGCCCCAACCAGACATCAAAAGTTCAAGGGGAAGATTGCGTGGATGTTAGGGGTCTAGAGTCATTTTCTGAGCCCTTTTCTTTACTCTTAATATACACAGATTTTGAAGAGTGCGCAGGGGAGCGCTGATAATCCTTTCAGAAGTTTGAACCATCCTTTGTAGTCTTCTGGTGTCTGATATTATAGACAGTTATTGAAGTGCGCAGGACAGAACTGTGTACGGAGTTCCTGTGGCTGGGTTTCTCCTGAAGTCCACAATCATCTCCATTGTTGTGAGCACATTCAGGTTGTTGTGACTGCACCACAATCTCGCATCTATATGCAGACTTGACACAGTCCTGGATGAGGCCGATGACTGTAAGAGAAGAAGTGTGGAGAGAACACATCCCTGTGTGTGTGAGGGGGCTAGTGTTGATGGTTTAGCTGTTAGATATGAATCTCCCCAGTCTTTTCCCCAGTTTGGTCTGGAGTAGTGCTGGCGTGATTGTATTAAAATCCTAAATGAAGTCCACAAACGGGATCCTGGCCCGAGTCCCTGATTTGTCCAGATGTTGTAGGATGAAGTCCACAGACCTGTTTGCTCTATAAGCAAATAGCAGCTCCAGTGATCTGTGTGAAGATGAGGGCCAGCTGGTCAGCACAGGATTCCAGACAGGCTGGTGTAACGCCATCTGGGGCTGAAGATTTTCTTCTTGAATGTTTCTGGAAGAAAGCAGGAGGAGACGAGGGAGGTTGCCGGAGGTGTTAATGGTGGTGCATAGAGATGGTCAGGATGGGTGTGTGGTGTGAGACCGGGAGTTGATCTGTGTAAAACTCATCAAGGTCGTCAAACTGTTGTTGATTCTCTACAGAGTTGGGGTACAGAGTCTTGTAGTTGGTAAACGCTTTCAGGCCTTTCGACACTGAAGAAAAAATGGGGTTTTCAGCAGTTTGGAGGAGCTTCTCTCGGCCACTCTGCACTCGTGTGTGTGAACCCTCTGTTGGTATGTTTCTAGCTTGGTCGTATAAGATCCGATCCCCATTCCTGTAGGCATATTCTTTAACCTGACGAAGCTGTCCGAGTTTTGTTGTAAACCCATGGTTTTTCGTTGTTGTATGTAAGTCCAAGTAAGGACAGTAAGTCCTGCTGGTGATGCACGTATCCTCACAGAAACTGATGCATCAATCCAATTTCTTTTTTATTTGTATAGCACTTTTAATAATTGCCATTGTCGCAAAGCAACTTTACACAATCAAAATAATTATATAAGTTTGCATAAGATGTGAACGTGTATGAATAATAAAAATAAGACTGTCCCTGATGAGAAACCAGAGGACCAGTGATGTATGACGTTACTGAATCTGTGAGCTCGTCCAGGTGGCAGCAGCTTTAAAAACACTCCAATCAGTGCAGTCAAAACAGGCCTGTAATTCCCACGCTTCTTCACTGGTCCATCCCTTACTACAGGCTTAGCAGATTTAAGTGTTTATGTATTATTTAGTATTTAAGCTTGTATGTCGGGAGAACCAAGCAGGAGTCAGAAAGTCCTAAAGCTGCTCCGGGGACGGAGGATATGCAGCTTTTATTGTGGTGTTCAGTAGCATTAATGCAAAACAGTATGATGATTACCATTGGCTGATAGAAATGGTGTGCAATATTTGTGAGAACACTAACAAAGAAAAAGCCTGTTGCAGGTAAATGACACATGATGACACGTCCTATATCCTGCAACACTCTTCATTCAGGGAACATGAATCAAACTCATTCTTTTAACTCCTTATCAGACTGATTTGTTGTGTCACACTGCCCTCTTTAGGCAGCTGCGTTTCTTTCTGACACACTGTCGTGTGTTTTTGTACAGCTCTGTCCTGTGGTTATAAGACTGTGTTCACTCACGGCACAGAAATACACAGCGCTGTCACTATAATCCACATCATTCACAGTGAACGAGCCGCTCTCAGCGACTGTTTTAATAACTGAAAATTTACTTCCATTAAACTTTCCAAAGTCTGCATCTCCGTATGTTGGACTGTACACTATGAGCTCCATGCTCTGTCCATGGTACTGACGGAACCAGTACATCCGACTGTAACCTGAACCCCATGTGTGTGAGCAGTTCATTGTGGCTGATTTTCCCATTTCAACCAAGAATGCATTGGACTGTGTGACATCATTCACTCCTGCAGCTCCTGTAGATAAATAATAAACAGTCTTTTTTTTAATAAATATTAAAACATATTTTGGACCACAGGGTATAAAGCAGTTATATTTCACCCTGATAATCCCTCAGGTGCTTTGATGAGTTTTTAGTTACCTTGAATATAGTAAAGTGCCTGAAAAAAGACTAGAACTTTGATCATGACGACTCTTGTACGACTCGAGGACAGGCTGAACTGATCCTGTGTACAATTATTCAGCTCCTGGTGACTGATGTGTGATGTGACATCATAACTCCACCCACAGAGAAAGAGTAGAACACTATTATTAACTGTTGTTGGATGTTAATAATGCAGATAGAATTAATTAAATTTAAGGCAGATAAATTTTATTTCAAAATATAAGCAGATGATAAACCCACTGAGATGCTTCGGCTTATTTTCAAGGGGGTTCTCGAATAATAACAACGATAAGAATAAACAACTGCATTTATTGTAATTATTATGACTACAAAAAACAGAAAATACAAACACACAAATCAGGAACAACTCAAAAACATGCATAAATGTAAAAAAAAAAAAAAAAAAGGTTTCTCCAACCACCCTCACACAAAGTCACAATACAAAGACTATATTATAAATCTGCCAATAACAAGCACACATCAAAAACAAGAACAAGTAAGTGCATTAAAAAAAAAAACAGAACTATAAAAAGTAGTGATACATCGAAGAGAATTCACGAAGTTATTCCAATTAGAAAAATCAAAGAAAAAACAAAAAATTGACTAAGTTATTCCAATTGGATGAAGCTTTAAATTTTTTAAGAAATCAAAAGCAAAACAAAATAAAAATCTTATTTCTAACTAAATAAGCAGATCTATTTAGTCCAGAAATAGTTTTAAACATAAAGAATAATAAGACTAAATATATTTAACAAACTGGAAAAAGCATCCACAACCATCTAGATTTGAACCCTAATGACGAGTTCAGATCTACATTGAAAATCCACATTGAAAGCAATAAATAAATAAATAAATAAATAAATCCAGGTTCTGCATGCAGGAGTGGACTCGGGTCCCTGAGTGTGCATGTAATACTGAGAATGATGATCTTATTCACTCCAGGCCTGCGGTCAGAAAATATTTGTATGAATGCAGATCATTGTGGAACCGGTGCATTATAAAAAACATAAATACTATTTTTTAATATTTATTATAGTATTTTAGTATGTATTATATTCTGTCCTTGTGCACTTGAGCATCACTTCTTGCGTCTACTGTACATTTTCCTGTGAGAGACGGAGGTGTGGCAGGAAATACAGTGTGATAACCATCTGTACTACACCGTGTGCTGCGAGTGTACTGTAGATCTGCTTTAATAAAAACTGCATGATGTACTGTACAGTAAAATGTTTCAAAAGATTTAGTTGTTCTATATGTCGCTAATATAGAACAAAGACGTAAGCAATGATTTGGACACGTGGACATTACTGACATTGACCATAAAACCATGAATAATGTGTTAGTGAGTACAGTGTCGTCATAGCGGCGTAAATTCTGAGAGAAAGTGATTCATGTCGGAGAATCCAGCTGGAGAAGTGAAATTAAAGCTTTCGGGTGTAAATGACACAAAACATTCAACATAGATTTGCCAGTTAACACACAATACGCTAACACATTTACATCTGCATGGAAACTCAGGCATGTTTTGTCTCACAGTAAGAATGAGTGCATGCAGGTGTGCAGGAGCTGATAAGCCTCGTGTGATCAAAACCATTTTATACAAGCGGTTTATACGAGAGTGGTTTTTATAAGGGAATGAGAAGCAATGTGTAAATGTTGCACAGAGATATTCTGCACTGGCACCAGGGGTTTGGGAGTTTATGGTTAATGCACCATTACACTAACAGCACACACACGTACAGTAGCTCTGAGTAGCTCTGGCCATCGACCCGACATGTACAGTATGATGTGACATTGGCAAGATGTAGCATGAAGCATTGGCAATATGTCATCAAGATGTCAGCATTTAATTGAAAATGCCCACCAGGCCATGTTTGAAGGATAAATCAAACCTGTAGCTTCTGGCCGCTCTGCAGAAGGGCTTCGTTAACTACAATCTTCATTTATTTAAGTCAGACTGCAGATATTTCTCTAGCTAATGTCAAAAAACAATACTGACATTCAAAAATAGCTTGTGTGTGTAAAGTGAAAAGACACAATTCAATTTAAGAAACTTTAATGTTGGACCGAATGCCATCAGAAAGGAGCTCCAGGTAAATAGTCACTGTTTTTTTCCCCCTTTACTGGGTGATTACGTAATCCACAGGTTACTAGAACTGGTTTACACTGGACACCATTTCTGTCGTAACCCACCCGTTCCTCCGGGTTTGAGACCAGCACTGAGGATTACCCAACCGTAGCAACCCAGTGGTGGTGAAGCTCTATGCCCTAACCTTGTCATCAACAACCCAGAGCCTCAACTGCTACCTAAACTGGTCCAGCTGCTTAACAGATGTTTTCTTGCTTTGAATAAGCGGCAGAAAATGACTGTTGTGCATTAAAGCAAGCCTGTGTTTATTTATTTCACCTGTGAGTAGCAACCTCTCTAACTAACTGAGATAACAAAAAAGATATGCGTGGGAGTGGCTTCCAGTAGTGGGCTGACCCAGAGCGTACCTAACTGAGACATTTCATGAGCTGGGAACATGGAGCACTAAGTTACACATCAGAAGAAATCCACCGATGCTTGACAGATGTTATAAATAGCAGGCCGTCATGGGGATATGAGACCAACGTCAGCGGAGTGTGTGTGTGTGTGTACCTGTGTTAAAAGATCTTTTAACGCAGGTCTAATGCAACACCGTTCTACAGATGTTTTCTGGAACCGTCGTGGCGAGTGTCATTTTCGCGTTGTGGTCTGTTGGGGCTGTAACATGAAGGTGTCGGACAGGAACAGACTGGACAAGGCAATTAAAAGGCCGGATCTGTGCCAGGCCTGGAGCTCGACCCTGTGGATGTAGTAACGAAGAGGAAGATTCTGTCCTCAAGTACAATCCATCTTGAACAATCCTTCTCACCTGCTCTACAGTGTTTGTTTGAGACTGAACTCCACCAGGTGTTCCACAGAGCACCACAGGAGAGCTTTTCTCCCAACAGCAATAAAATTATACAACTCTGCTCTGTAACTCGTACGCCATGTGGATATTCACTGTCAGTGACAATAACACAACATTACACACCAATATAATATGTAACACAATATTAAATATAATAATACAATATTATATACATACAGTATATTAGATTCCTGTATTAATTGTGCAGTATTCACCAGTGCTCTTGGGTTATATTTAGTGCGCAATAAGGACTTCAAAAAGTACTTACTGTTTTTGGACATTTTATTGTATTTTATTCCATCTCATTTTATTTTATTTATTGTTTTTTCCTTTTTACAAGATAACAACCGTGAGCAACTGTAACCAAGAATAACCAATTTTCCTCTGGGATTAATAAAAGGTCTTTGAATCTTGAATTGAATTTATAAAAAAAAATATTTTTTTTTGAGTCAGTCACATTAACACCAAATGAGCTTGATGCACGTTTCTCATTTTTATTTGACATCAATTCAATTTATGCTACATCAATAACATAACATAACACGTCTTTAGATGATAATTAAGTTGAATAGGGTGGAGCCATGTTAAGTATTTCAAAAGGAGTTTATACAAAGAGACAGGACATTTGCTATGGTATACTGCCCCCTATTGGTGGTTGTTATACAGCTCTACCTCAGCTTTGTAGCTGCTAATGAATAATGTGTTCCACCACTAAGGCTACTGTACATACTGTGTGTAATCAATGCAGTAAATGTGCTTCATCCAAACCGTCAGTGAAGTAAATTACAGTAATGTGTTCCAACATTGCAGTGATCAAACAACGCCAGCTCGATATGTTGTAACTTTTTCGAGAACGGAACTTTAACCACAAGGATGAATTATACATACAAAAAATCTCACATAAACACAAATCACTAAAGTGCATGTACTGTGTGTTCATCAGGAAATCTGCACATGACAGACATGACTGGCGCTTTTAATTCAGAGATATTAATGTTAAAAAGCAAGTGCTGACTTTAGTTAGAATATTGCAGCATCATTGAGTAATCCCTCAATCTGAGCTTTTATTTATTCATTCATCTTTAGTTATAAATTAGATTATACAGTAGAATAAATACATTATAGAAATAAATTAGAGCTTTATTCTGGTCAAGGTTGCAGTAGCTCAAAGCTCATCCAAATCATCAATCACAGCCAGACAATTAGTGCAGCCAGTTCAGACACTGACACTGTATGGAAGAAAACTAGAGAACTCCAAGGAAACCCAAGTAGAGACAAGTAGAGAGCAGATCAAATTCAGCCTCCGGACCAAATCAGGGCGTGTAAAGCTGAGAGGAGGCGATGCTGAACCCCTGAACCAGTACACACACACGGCCATCTCTTTATTTACTCAAACCCAGTTTACTCTGCACCAAGTTACTCTTTCTAACAGTCACAAATTTTCAAAGTATTTAATCTGTACCAGTATTAGTGTGTTTTTCTTTCAGTAGAGTCTTGTGTATGTGTTTTGTTTTCCTGGAAATGTAATGGCCTTATAATCCACTGGAAGGCAGTGTTGGTCTACACATTTGCTCTTTGCCTTCCCTTATTTATTGTTCCACCAATGCAAAGTGTAACCACAGTTAAGCTTTTTTTATTATTATTTGGAAACAAGGTTAGTTAGTTAGGTAGTTAGTTAGTTGGTTAGTTACTTACTTAGTTAGAATCAGATGCACTATATAATTTGCTGTAATCACTAAATAAAATGTATTTTGTGTTTAATTATTTAATCTCTGTACATGCTATCACAAATTATATACAAGAGAGTTTAAGTCAAACTGAGACTTTTCACTTCTGAGAGTAAAAAATCCCTTTATTTCTCTACATAATCTCCTTCTACCCTAATGCACTTGATACTGTCAAGGAAGAAAGTTTTCTATTCAGACCGCCTGACTGGCCTCCCAGGAACTCCTTTAATGGCACAAACATGTGGAAATGTCTTAGAGCGAGGTCATGACTGTACGGCGGGCGTGGCTATAACGTGTGTGTATGTGTGTGTGTGTGTACAGTTCATACAGACAGATGCGTCTCTTCCACAAGTTGATGGCAAGTTATCCGTTGATTTTAAAGGCTTAGGCTTTAAAATCACTCTCTGAATGTTGAAGGGACGACTGCATTGGGCTCCGAGCCACCTCGGCTCAGGATTGTCATTCAGTACAGACGGACAGCCTTCTTTTAAAAGTTTGCATCGTTCAAATGTTTTACTGCGACTAAGTGTCTCACCACCGCACTGTTCTTGAAGTCAGTTTTACACCTTCATTCACTATAAATTTCACCACTAATCCCGGTTTGACTTGAATGTCTCTTGCATATATGTAGAGTAATATGTTTGATGGTCAGCAGGTTTTACGTAATAAAATAAAGGAGTTTATTAGTTTCGCCTCCTGCTCAGGTCCGATCCAGGATAAACAGCTAAGAGTGTATAGCAATGTCAAATGTGTTAACTCTTAAACACTGATTTTATCTTATATGTTTGATCTACTGGATCACATCTCTGTTATTGGGTCAGTAAAAAAAAAATATTATATTTCCAAACATTTATTATTGGTTCAATTCCCAATGTTTATATGTCAGTAAGGAAGGTAACCCACGGCGATCAGCAGCAGCATTAAAACCAGGTGACAGATGATGTGGAAAACATTGATTATCTCGTTACGCTGCATGGCACCTGTCAAGAAGTGGGATATTTTAAGTGAACTGT
Source organism: Clarias batrachus (assembly GCA_003987875.1). NCBI lineage: Eukaryota > Metazoa > Chordata > Actinopteri > Siluriformes > Clariidae > Clarias > Clarias batrachus. Next base: position 97,772 of record QMIH01001642.1, on the reverse strand, counting down.
AAGTGAACAGTCAGTTCTCACAGTTGATGTCTTGGAAGCAGGGATATGGGCTCTCAGGGACTTTGACGAGAGTCAGATATTGATGGTTAGGAGACGAGGTCTGATCATCTCCAAAATGACAGGTCCTGGAGGTGTGGCATATGCAGTGGTTACCAGCCACCAAAAGTCATCCAAAGTCCAACTTCACTACAACCAGGGAACTGCAGCCTGGTTCCATCACAGAGAAGAAGTATTGTAGCACACTGGCTATGTTGCAAAGACGGCAGAATCGACACTGAATCCCCGCGTGCTGTATATGAGGCTGCAGGCCTGGGGAGGAGACAGCACCAGGATGTGCGATGGTAAGAAGGCGAGTCAGCAGAAGCAGTGTGACGCTCTGGGCAATGTTCTGCTGGAAGCCCTGCAATCTGCCGTTCATCTGGATGTCAGTACCTTCATAACAAACCGTATTCTTTAATACTCCTGGTTACAATGCCAACATTTTTTCACGAATGGTTTGAGGAACATGGCAACAAGTTCAAGGTGTTAAATTGGCCTCCAGATTCCCCAACTTAATCAGATTGACCTTAAGCGACCTCACCTCAATTTTATTTTTGCCCAAAACAGTTACTTTAATGAGCCATTGTGTAGTTTTTTATTAGCAGTTAAGCAGCCTTGTGCAAGGCATATCGTCGGTGTGTATTATTGTTTAATGTAGCACACAGTTGTACACATCGCTTAAACAAGCAGTAGCCTTGCCGTGGAAGTGTGTTGTGTTGTTTTTCTTTTATTATATACTATTTACTTTGGAAATGCTTCGAGTTGTAGATGACATTTTTTGTATGTCCTGAACGGTTCATTGTAATAAATGCAGAATGATACTGTACCTGCACTTTGTTCATTAAAGCCTGAAAAGGTTTTTATTTATTTATTTATTTATTTATTTATTTATTTATATCCCAAAGTCTGATTTTGTGATTTGGAAAATGCTTTGCAAAATATATCCTGGAGTGGCAGTGCTTCAGTTCATGTACAGTGCATGTAAAGTCTCCCCCATTTTGGATCTGAACGTTCATGTGATTATTTACACCTTGGAGGCAGCTTGCTTGAACTGCACATCAGTCAATTAACAAATCAGAAATGTGCCTATGATTCCAATTTGGTGTGGAGTCCTTGGTTGCCTTCAGTTCTCTCCCCCTTCTAGATTTTTGCCCTGACAGTGACAAATTACTCCTCCGCTCACTGAGATTGGAAATTAAAAGCATTTAGAGTTGCTCATGCATTTATGCTAATGAGAAATTCAGATATGATTTGCATGCAAAAGAGGCCAGGCTGAAAGCTCATCATTTTCTCTCCTTGCTGCTTGCTGCATGTTTTCACCTCCTTTTATTTCTTTATTTCTTTTTCTTTTTTTTCTTTCTACTTACAACCATTGCCAGGAGAGAAAGCACCGTGTGTATTTAAAATTCGGCCAAAGTTTCATTAGATGTGTGAAATTCTACTATAGCCAGAATATTTATGCAATGTTTAGAAAATCCTGTTAACAGAATGGTAACACGTTTTCGCATTAAGTGTTACATTTTATACCTTTTAACAGCGAGGGAGCCAAATGGAAATAGTCTCTGGATGTTACTTCACCCCTAGAAACATTTCAATTTATTTGCATTTTGAAGTCAGTAATGAGGAACATAAATTACTAGACAGGGCTTTCTGTACATACCGTTCCTCTGCAGTAATTAGGACATCTGTGATTGAATATGTGAGTAATATGTGATCACATGAAGAGAAAAAAAAAACACATGAAGGTACATTTCATCATGTTAGGCCCTGAAATTACATGGAAAAAGAAATGCATGATTTGGAAAACAATATGAGTGAACAAAGTGAATGAGCCGAAGCAAAAATCACATGTCAGAATGAATGACTGAGAAAAAACACACACATGAAAACAAATAAATCAGTGAAAATGAATCATTCATGTAACATTAGAAAAGTAAAACATTTAAATAGATGAGTGAAAACAAATAGTGTGGTAAAAAAAATTGCGGTAAAATTGGCATTTGATCATAAATGAGTTATTAAACAGTGTAAAAATATAGGAAATAATGGAAAGAAAAAAATTCACACATGAAATGGATAAACCATGACAAAATTGCACATGAAAATAAATAGAAAATTTATTTGTAAAAAGAAATGAATAGTAAAAAAAAAAAAACACATGAAAATGTCTAAATATGAATAATTCGGGGATAAAACAATGTGGAAAAATAAACACATCATTAGATAAATTACAAATGAATGATAAACACACCATTGGATATCATGCATGAAAATACATGAATCAAAAATCACATGTGAAGATGAAGGAATAAATAGTTCAAACGGAAATTAAATCAACAACGACAAAATCAAATGTGAAAAATGAATCATTGCATAACTGATGTGACAATAAATAAATCATAGGAAAAACCACATGAGAAAATACAATTTATTACAAAAATCACATTTAATACATTCATATTTGCAATAATAATAATAATAATAATAATATGTAAGAATAAATACCTTATTGGAAATCATGTGAAATTCAGTTTAAAATCCACAACTTTTAAAAATGAAATGGTGAATTCTCTAAGAGTGTGTATATTTCAAATGTGAAGTTCATTTGACTTTTGCTTAAACCTTAGAGACTTACATCCACTTTTCTCATTTAATTTGTGTTTCATTTTATTTCATGATGTTATGCTGCGTACTCTGCAGAACCAGACTTGTTGTTATTTGCTTTAATACCAGTCTACCAAATTTTTCAACCCCTCTCAAAATCTCAGAAAGAAAGTCAAGCATTTTTTATTATTATTTATTGCGAAGCGTGTTCGATGCACTCTGTAGTGAAACATAGAGATAAAATAGGAGACCTTCTTATTATAGCTGACGCAAGGTGTCAGATTGAGTCTCAGTTTGAGTTGCACTTCGATTCCTTTAACGGCAGCAGAGGTTGGAGTGCACTCGGGGAGATTTCTACACTCCCTGAAAGCATTAATTACAGTCTCCTTCAGACAACCTCTATGAACTCATACAACTTTCAAAAGATGCTGCAGTTCTTTAAAAAGATAAAAGGACTTAAAGAATATAAAACTTCAGCTGCAATTACTGGTAAGATGGAGTTACTGCTCGGTCAGCGTGAGAAAACTGAGAAGTGTTTGATAATCCAACAAACAGAATACAAAACATTACTGCAATTATTATTTTTTACGCGGAATTCTTATTAAATTGAATACTTTAAATACGTTTCCTTTAAGGTTACGTTAATGAAATGGAATTTGGCCTGCTGTGTGTGTGTGTGTGTGTGTGTGTGTGTGTGTGTGTGTGTGTGTGTGTGTGTGTGTGTGTGTGTGTGTGTGTGTGTGTGTGTATCATCCTCCCCATGTATTTTGTTCCTCTGAAGTTTCTTTATGACGGTCCCAGTAAAGGATAACCTTGAAAACAGACGCATTAATTAAGACTGAAAATGAAATGCAAGCTTAATTTCTTTTGTGCTGAACATGGTTGCGATGAGATCGGCTTTGAGGTTCACTGAGGTTTGCTTTGATGGAAGGACATGAGCGGCTAAAACACTGAGAAGACACTTCTATTTGTCATCGTGTCAGTTCAGGGGAGGAGGTGTGAGCAATTATAAATGTGGTTACATAGCAATTAAAATAGACCACGTTCATTAATAATTTTTGTATGAATTAATCATTTACAGCTGTAATGGTAACTGCTGGTACTGGGTTTCCAATTATGATACTTAATTAGAAATGCCAATACTAAGAAATAATTATGCGCGGGAATATATTAGCACTTTGAAATAGAAGATGCCACCTCGTTTTTTTTTTTTTTTTTTAAGTCTTGGGTTGTTTTTGTGCCGAACGCTGGAGTTTGAGCGATTCTGGACTTGTTTTGGGAATCATCAGGTCAGTTCTGATTTCCAGCAGACAAATTTCTTCTGAAGAATTAATAGAAAAAAAAAAATCACTCTACTATACCAAACAAGGTTCCAAGTCAACATCTCTTTCATATGGGTTTCTCTGGGTTTCGTCTCCCTCCCTAAAAACAAGTTAATAATAAACTGCCTATTATATATTACACACCCATAACTGTGTCCCCATCAAGACTCCTAAACACGATTAAAATCTTTCTGAATATGAATCAATGAATGATTAAAGATTTTTTTTCTCAACAACTGATTCTCCGAAGTTAAGGTGACACCTTACATTCAAAGCTGCTCGCTTACATATAAGGCCATTTTTCTAAGTTATTGTCAGTTTAAATACTTGCGTGTATTTTTCATCCACACACCTACAGGAAATTCCATTTCTTCTAAAAAAAAAATAAATAAATAAACCTGTACTATTGTAACTCAAGATTTGAACCAGGAAACATAATATAACCATTTCATCTAAGCCCAGAGGACCTTCAGCACATGGTGGATGTAATACAGCTGAGCTCGATGTAAAGAAACCAGAAACATTGGCTTTGTTCATTATTCATTCCTCTTTAGTCACTGATTGATGTTGGTCAAAGTAAGAGAACTTGGGTGAGGCTTTAACACACGAGTCATCAATACCATCTCTTTTCACCTAAAGCAAAGGTCGTTTCCTTGAGCTGCACACAAGGTTATAATTCATCTTCAACATCCACACCAGATTTAAGGTCTCATTGAAATCATATTCCAAAAAAAAAACATCTTGTGGAATATATCTACTTTTTCTAATGATAAAATTACAGTAAACCAAATATAAACAACTTTCTAGACATACACTCACCTAAAGGATTATGAGGAACACCACACTAATACGGTGTTTGACGCCCTTTCGCCTTCAGAACTGCCTCGATTCTACGTGCCATTGATTCAACAAGGTGCTGAGAGCATTCTTTAGAAACGTTGGCCCATATTGAGAGGAGAGCATCGTGCAGTTGATGGAGATTTGTTGAGATCTGGTGACTGTGGGGACCATTTTAGTACAGTGAACTCATCGTCATGTTCAAGAAACCAATCTGAAATGATTGGAGCTTTGTGACATGGTGCATTATCCTGCTGGAAGTAGCCATCAGAGGATGGGTACATGGTGGTCATAAAGGGATGGACATGGTCAGAAACAATGCTCAGGTAGGCCGTGGCATTTAAACGATGCCCGATTG